>VUQS01072455.1:0-10587 GCA_015108495.1 Heterochromis multidens
ATGGACATTAGACCAGTGGAAATCTGTGCTTTGGTCTGATGAGTCCAAATTTGAGATCTTTGGTTCCACCCGCCGTGTCTATGTGCGATGCAGAAAAGGTGAACGGATGGTCTCTACATGCATGGTTCCCACTGTGAAGCATGGAGGAGGAGGTGTGATGGTGTGGGGGTGCTTTGCTGGTGACACTGTTGGGGATTTATTCAAAATTGAAGGCACAGTGAACCAGCATGGCTACCACAGCATCCTGCAGCGACATGCCATCACATCCGGTTTGCATTTAGTTGGACCATCATTTATTTGTCAACAGGACAATGACCCCAAACACACCTCCAGGCTGTGTAAGGGCTATTTGACCAAGCAGGAGAGTGATGGAGTGCTGTGCCAGATGGCCTGGCCTCCACAGTCACCTGACCTAAACCCAAGGCAAACAAGTGCTCAGCATGTCTGGGATGCTTCCCATTGGTCTTGCCACGAACAGCTTCAGAATCTCTGTCCAACTGCATGAGGGTGAAACCAAGCAGATCCACATTAAAGTCTGAGATGTTTTGGTTAGGGTATATACCCTAACTATTCAGCTGCTCCACCAACCCGTCAGTCTGAGGGTGGTAGACGCTGGTCGGAACAGATTCAATACCCAGTAATTCGTACAGTTCTTTTAGTGTGCGAGACATGAACGACCTGGTCAGTCAGTATCTCTTTCGGGACGCCAACTCGGGAGATGACCTGAAACAGCACCTGCGCCACACTCTTTGGTGTTGCATAATCGACCAGAACTAATACAAAACGATATCCCCGTGCACTCTGGTGGAATGGCCCGATGAGGTCCATGCCTATGCGTTCAAACGGGACCTCCATTTATGGTAGTGGGCGCAAATGCGCTTTTGGAATGGCCGGCTGGTTCACCAGCTGGCACTCCGGACAGGACGTGCACCACCGGCGCACGTCCCCCCGGATGCCTGGCCAATAAAGTCGGGCCATAATTCGCTCCAGAGTTTTATCATATCTCATATGCCCTGCCATGGGGTTATAATGAGCCGCCTGGAAAACCATTTCCCGTCGGCTTTTGGGCACCAACACCTGCTCTAGTGGGAAATTTTTCCCTTATACTTAATTTCCAGTGGTACTATGCGATACTTGTGGATGTCCCCATGCACACACTTAACCTCCACCCACTCTGCCTCCAACAATGCCCCGGGCCAAACCAGGTGTTGGTGGACCAGGGTCTGGGTAGAGCCAAAGTCCACCAAAGTCCGCCGTATACCCCCTTGACACCTTACCAGAGCGCAGTACGTCCGTCCTAGACCAGGGGAGGGTATCGGAGGGCCGGCGATACGGAACACCTGTCCCACCTCCATCTTCGGACACTCCCGACGCAGGTGTCCCGGCCGCCTGCACCTCCAGTACTCCTCCTTGCATTCGTGCAAACCCCGGTGGGTTGGGTGCGGCGCCTGACACCGCCGGGATCTGCGGGGAGACAACAGATATGATTAGTGGGGGTGTCCGGCCGCTGCTCTGCAGCAGTGGCCGAAGTGTGGACGCCGCTGGGGCCCGCTTCCTCAGAGCCGGGATCGGCTGGTTCCCCGCCGCTGGCCACGCCAGGGTGTGTCCCGGCCACCCGGCTTGGTAATCCTCCGCTCGCTCGACCACATCGATTAGCCTGGCCGGCTGGTGTCTGCGGACCCACTCCGCCACCTGATAGTTAAGGACAATGTTGGACAATACCTCCCACCCAGTCCATGACTTTATTCAACTTTATCTATATTCAGTTTTGTGTAATATATTGAGATATTTATATATTACAGCTATTTGTAATATTTTGTCATTTTGTAATATATGGTATTATTTAATATTGGTATTTTAACTTGTTAACTACTGTCCTTACTGTCCTGGAGCAACTGTGACCACATAATTTTCTTTGGGATTAATAAAGTGTTCTGATTCTGATTCTGATGATACAACATGTCTTACATAGACAAACAAACAGGATGGTGTGAATTAAGCAATAAAAAGTGCACAAATGCAAACAGTACAAAGAATATTAATTTGGAGAGTATGTTATAAATGTAAGGGATTATCAATAAAGAACAGCGTGCTTGCTTAGGAAAATGTATATGTGCTTACTATTGAGGCACTGAACACATGGCGCAAGCTTGAGAAATGTGGAACGGTCCATTAATGGCTTATCAATTTGCTCACTTAAACTGTGAGAGAGAAAAATAAATCTCCACTCTATGGCAATACACAACTAATGAACACTGGTGAAACAACAATACTGTGAATTATCTGCACTGCAATGAACAACAGCAAGGCTGTGAATACTTAACTACACGTTATATTTTTGTTTTTTATTTTTAATAAATTTCCAAGAATTTCAAGCAAACTTTTTTCACTTTGTCTCTATGGGGTATTGTGTGTAGAATTTTGAGGTGAAAAATTAATTTAATCCATTTTAAGGCTTTAACATGGCAGTAACAATAAGGCTGTAACACGATAAAATGCATTTTTGATCCTCCTCTCCAGTGTCAAAAAATAAAGGCAATGTGCCAGAAACTAAATAAAAAAAAAGAAGCTGGGGCGTCACCACAAAATGCATAGCAAAATTTTCAGCAGTAAGCTGGAGGTCAGACAATGTAAGAACAAGACATGTAAAGAGCTAAAAACAAAACAGAGTAGGTTTCTATTTCTGTGTTTTGGAGCATGTGCATGTGCATTTGCGTGTGTGTGTGCGTTGGGGGTGGGGGTGGGGGGTTCACATGTATGGAGCAATTGTTTGGCAAGTGGTATTTCGGGCACATATCTGGGCCCTGTGACAGACTCATAGAGAGCAGATAAAGACAGAGAGAGAGAGAGAGAGAGAGAAAGAGGGAGGGAAGGAATCTTCTCAGTAAATCTGAATCTCTCTCAGCCTACACAATCTCCCGACAAAACCTCAGGCTCAGTAATGCTGAAAACACTGCAAGAGTGAGCTCTACTATCCACACTCTCTCTGCTGCTCGAGGATACACAAAGCACAAATCCGGTGAGTAGACCTTTGTATCCTTGTATTGTTTGTGTTTGTCTCCACACTAATATACATCATGTATTTAAAGCTATGTGGCTTTCACATGTAGATACTATTCTGTCAGACAGGACACTGTATTCAGAGTTTACCAGTGTGTTAGAAACTACTTTCTACAATTAGTTATTTAGAAGTAACGTGGTACGTGTCGAACTAAAATGAGGCACAAGGGTCTCTTGATTCTGTAATCTTTTAATTCCTTTAAGCTTTCGGCTGTGTGCAACATCCCAGCAGGGGTCTGGTTTTAAATAACAAATACGTGTACTGATGGACTGGCACAGTCTAAGAGCAGCTGAAGAATCACTACATTACATCTTTGAAGATTATTCCACTATTCAGAAACACAAAAATGAAGATATTTTAAATTGACAGGATGCTGACAGGAAATTGCATGGATGTGGGTGTGATGAATTTATATACACGGACACACATATATGCACTCCCACATACATGCTGTTGTTTTGGGCTGCCTGCAGAGAACCAGTCCAGTGCCTTTTCCTTTCTACTCATTCTAGTCTGTTCTACACTTCATCACATTTTAAGGCTAGAGAGAGACAACGCTAATGAAGCAGAGCTAATTTTTACAAATTTATCACAATTTAAAATCATGTAGTTATCATCAGGATTGGGCATGTTCAGGTGAATGCCGTGGATACTCGGTTGTTTTGGCATCAGGTGTTTTCTGAGCATTTTTTTAAGGTTTTGGAGTGAATTCTCTTGCTGGAAGAGGCCCACTGCTGTTGGGGGTGTTGTTGCTATGGCAGGATGTGCTTGGTCTGCAACAGTATTTAGGTGGGTGATATGTGCCTAAGTAAGATTCACATGAATGCCAGGACTCAAGGTTGTAACAAGACAATCCGTGTTGTTGGGGTGGGGAGCTCAGGAGCATGGCTCAGGGTCATCCACTAATCAGAAGGTCAGTGGTTTGAGCCCCCACTCCTCCAGTCCATGTGTCAATGTGTCTTTGGGCAAGATACCGACGCTAAATTGCCCTGATGCATCCGAGTATAAACATGTATGTGACAGTTAGAAAGCACTTACAGGCATGGACTAATACGTTGTATGAATGTGAGTCTGAATCGGTGAATGTAAAAAGTGCTTTGAGTGCTCAGTTAGAGTATAAAAGCACTGTAAGTACCAATCTATTTACCAAATCATCTGTAAAACTTTTGAATATGTTACTACATATCCCATTAAAGTTATTCATATTCGTATTAACATTCTTATGCTTTAGTTCAAGATTAAGATTATAAGTTTCCTTTAATATTCACAAAACAAATATAACCAGCAAGCTGTCTTTGTTATACAAAAATATTTCATTACACTCATTGTTGGTTTTTTTTTTTAAAATACTGTTTTAACACGTTTAAACGGAATAGTACTCTGATGTACAATAAGACCTGATTCTTATTTAGCGACATGCCTCATTCACCCATTCACACCTATTCAACTGGTAACATGTTGCACCATATCATAGCTTGGTAAATTAAATTCTGTTGCAAATCATGTCTGATAATTATGCTGACTAAACTAAGAAAACAGCCTTCCCTATAGTGCATCCTGTAATCTCATCTCTAGTACATTTCTGATTTTGTCATGGTCCTCAGTCCTCCTCGGCTGACTTCACCAGGTATGTTTTCTATCTGTCTCTCCACTTTGGTTTTCTCTCTCTCCTCTCCTATCTGTTGTTCCCTGAGCCTGTGGGCGGGACTCTTCCTGGGTTCCCACCTCTGGCTTGACACACCTGGAGTAATCACCCACCTGTCTCTGATGAGCTCATCTAGGCCACTACTTAAGGTAGTGGCTGGCAGTCACTCTTCTTTGGATGTGTGGATTCCCTTCCTTCCTGGACCCCTGGATCATTATTTTCCCCTGTTGCTTTGTATTTTGTATTGAATTATTCACTGTAAATAAAACTCACTGTATTTGGATTTCCTGAGTCCAGCATTTGAGTCCAGCATGCCTAATCGGCCATGACAGAACGATCCAGCCACTAAATGGACTCAGCGGACTCAAATTCTGTTAACCATTCTCTTGCCTCACAGGAAGCTCGGCTGGACTGGCATGAGCAAATGCTCCTCCACATGACTGGAGAATTAAGTGCGGTCGTTCATCACATCGTCGAAGTTAAAAGGATAATGAACCCACCTGTTTCTACCAGTAATCGTCTACCTTCTCAGGTCACCCAGCCAACTCTGCCTCCCCCCGAAAGTGGACCACCCCCGGAATGACCTTTGCCTACCCCCGAGGTCTTCACAGGTGAGTTGGGGAAATGTGCAGGATTTCTCACTCAATGCTCCCTAGTTTTGAGACAACAAAAGAAGACGTATGAGTCTGACTGTTCTAAGATTGCCTTTTGTGTTGTTATTTTGGGACCAAGCTCTGCAGTGGGCCCATGTGGTCTTAAAGGCTAACCCCAGTCTCTTCTGAAGCATTCATCACTAAATTCTGGAGTGTATTTGATAAAGGGTCAAATCCTGATGCGGCAGCCCATTGTCTTTTCCCCCTAAAACAAGGTAAGCGGAGTGTGGCTGATTTCGCCATAGATTTTTGGATTTTGGCTTTTAGGAAGCGGGGTGGGAGGAAAAGGCCCTCCGAGGAGTGTTTCTGCATAGTTTGAAAGAATTTGCTGTAAGAATTACCTGCTTCCTTGGATTCTCTCATCACAATGTGCATCAGAATAGACGATCACATCCGTGAGCACGGGAAACATTGGAACTCAATGTCCCAGAATGCTTGGGCTCTCTTTCTCCTCCAGCAATAACATTCCGGAACTGGCCGGAGGAAGACAGGGCGGATCTGATGACAACAGGGTCCAACCCATGCAGCTTGGCCACGCTCACCTCTCTCCCTCTGAGCGCAGAAGACTAGCTGCGGTAAGTGCCTTTATTGTAGCCAGAGAGGCCATTTCATTGTTTCCTGCCCTGTGCAGCCAAAAGGTCGCGCCCATCAGTAATGGTGGGGGTATCGACGGGTGAAGACAACAAAAACTCTTCCCTACCAAGGCTCATGAGTCCAGCTAAAGTTTCATTAAACACCTGCACACATTCTCTTCAGGCTCTAATTGATTCAGGTGCAGAACAAAATTTCATTGACCAAGTGCTAGCGCAGCAGTTAGAGATCCCTTTAGTTCCCCTCTCCAAATCAATGCAGGTAACCACTCTTAATGGTAAAAGGCTCCCAGATATCACTCATAAAACCCAACCTCTCTCTCTGGCAACCACACAGAAGAAATTAGCCTGTATCTGTTTGAAGCCCCGCTCACGCCTCTCGTCCTCGGCCATCCATGGCTAAGAACTCATAACCCCAGTACTGCTTGGGAAAAGAATTGTTATGGGCTGGACATTTAAACAATGTCATCAACATTGTTTAAAATCTGCCGCACCTGACCTGTGCTCTGACTCCCTGGCTTCACCTCCAGAACCACCCGACCTGTCCTCCATTCCCTCCGTTTGTCATGATCTGGCTGAGGTTTTCCACAAAGCTGTCTCTCCCCCCTCACAGACCCTATGACTGCGCCATAGATCTCCTTCCCGGTGCCCCTTTACCCACAAGTCGCCTATACAGCCTGTCTAAACCCAAGCACAAGGCCATGGAAAATACATTACTGATTCATTAGCTGCTAGCATTATTCGGCCCTCTTCCTCACCTCAGGGCGCAGCTTTTTTCTTTGTGGAAAAGAGAGACAAGACCCTGAGACCTTGCATTGACTTCCATGGTTTAAACAAAATCACTATCAAGAATAAATACCCTCTGCCTTTACTGTCTTCTGCCTTTGAGCTGTTACAAGGGGCAACCATCTTCAGCAAACTGGACCTGCGCAATGCATACCATCTGGTGATTAGGGAGGGGGACGAGTGGAAGACAGCCTTCAATACCCACCTAGGCCACTTCAAGTACCTGGTAATGCCCTTCAGGCTAACTAACGCCTCAGCTGTTTTTCAGGGCCTGGTGAATGACGTCCTCCGAGACTTCATTAATCACTTTGTCTTTGTTTATTTGGACAATATTCTGATTTTTCTCCCGGTCACTCCAGGAACATGAGTCCCATGTGAGACAGGTCCTGCAGTGTCTCCTGGAGAACAAGTTGTGAATTCCATTTTGACTTAGTTTCCTTCCTTGGTTCCATTGTAGAAAAAGGACAACTAAAACCAGATCCAGCTAAGGTCCAAGTTGGACTGGCCAACTCCAAGCAACTGCAAACAGTTACAGCGCTTCCTTGGTTTCGCTAACTTTTTCCGCAGATTCATCCAGGACTTCAGCAAAGTTGCTCTTCCACTAACCCACCTCACTTCCCCCAAAGTAACTTTTCAGTTGAACTCATCTGCTCAATCTGCCTTTGATCCCCTGAAACAGCGTTTCACTTCAGCACCAATCCTGTCACAGCCTGACCTCTCCCACCAGTTCATCGTGGAGGTTGACTCTTCCAATTCTGGAGTTGGAGCCATCCTCTCATACATAAGGAAGCTAAAATGCATCCCTGTGCCTTCTTCTCCCGTCATCTCTCTCCTGCAGAGCACAATTACAATGTTGGGGACCGTGAACTACTGGCCATAAAGCTCACTCTGAAGGAATGGAGACATTGGCTGGAGGGGTCGGTGCATCCTTTCATCGTGTGGATGGACCACAAGAACCTCGCATATCTCCAATCAGCCAAACACCTTAATGCCCAGCAAGCCAGGTGGGCCCTGTTCTTTACTCTGTTTAATTTCTGATGCCCTCTCCCGCCAATTCTTCACGTCCGATAACTCATCCAACGAATCGAACATTCTCCCTCTGTTGTGTATCATTGGCTCTCACCTGGGAGATTGAGTCAGCCATCCATGAAGCACAGCAAACTGAACCTGATTCGGGTGGTGGTCCTCCTGGTTGTCCCCTACGTGCCCACCACAGTTCAGTCAAAGGTAATTGATTGGCCCACACTGCAAAATTTTCTTATCACCCTGGCATAAACCGTACCATAACCTTCCTCCAGTGTCTGTTTTGGTGGCCATCTCTGACTAAAGATGTTCGTGAATATGTGTCTGCCTGCTCCACTTGTGCACACAACAAGTCTTCCAGCTCTCCTCCTGCAGGGTTATTGAGACCTCTACCCACTCCCGGTTGCCCATGGTCCCATAAAGCTCTCGACTTCGTCACTGGTCTGCCCCCCTTCAGCAGGTAACACAGTAATACTTACCATAATCGACCGTTTCTCTAAAGCTGCCCAAGCTCCCTTCAGCTTTAGAGACCGCTCAACTTCTCACCAACCATGTTTTCTGGCTGCACAGCATTCCCCTGGATATTGCCTCTGACTGCAGACCCCAGTTCACCTCACAAGTCTGGCGAGGGTTCTGTTCAGCGCTCTGCACTAAGGTTAGTCTAGCATTCACCCTCAGACTAACAGCCAGGCCAAACGTGCCAACCAGGAGCTAGAGGCTGCTCTGCGCTGCATTGCATCATTGAACCAGTCCACTTGGAGTTCCCAACTAGCCTGGATAGAGTATGCCCATAACACCATGACCTCCTCAGCCACTGGACTGTCACCTTTCGAGTCATCCTTGGGATACCAACCACCTCTCTTCCCATAGGTGGAAGGTCAGCTCTCTGTCCCCTGTGTTCAGCATCATCTCTGCAGGTGCCGCTGTTCTTGGAGAGCCACCCGTGCCACCCTACTAAGAACTATGGAGCAGAATAAGTGCCAGGCCGATCGCAACAGGATCCCTGCATCCCTCTACCGTCCAGGTCAAAAGGTTTGGCTTTCAACTCGATTTGTTCCTATCCGTGCAGAATCGAAGAAACTTTCACCCAACTTTATTGGACCCTTTGAGATAGATTCCATGGTTAACCCTGTTTCTGTCCGTCTTAGGCTTCCCTGGAACACGAGTCCACAATGTCTTCCACGTTCCTCAGCTAAAACCTGTTGTCTCCAGTCCGTTGAATTCTTCACTGTAAATAAAACTCACTGTATTTGGATTTCATGAGTCCAGCCTGCCTAATTGGCCGTAACACATCAGGGGTGGAACGCCTCTGTCCCGTCACCACTCACCTTGCAGCAGTGGGACACTTGCAGTCCTAAGACAATTGAAATCAACCACAGCAGTTAACAAAAATAGCAGCAAAAGTTAAGTTCATCAAACATCTGTTAACTTGCAAGATGAAAACACAATTTTGACTTATAATCACATGGACATTTATATACTTTAATCAAAGAGAAAAAAAAGAGAAAAGGGAAACAGGACACAAAATCCTGCAGAAATGTTTATAACAAAGGTGACAGACTTAGGTTGTATAAAAGCACGACAAAAACAGCACAGAAACAGGAGGAGGATTTCTACATTTACTACCTGTCTTATTATTAGGGGCTCTATAAAGAATGAGAGCTCATTTAACTGTAAACTTCAGCACAGCATGGTTGTGTAGGTCGGTTTCCTTACCACAGTTCCCTGGCCAAATGTTTGGTCCCAGTGAATAAACCTTTTAGCATAAAAAGTGAACTATCTGCTAGTTTCTCCGTAAAACGTTAAAGTACATTTTACTTCGCCTTGAGGCGACTTTTGTTGTGATTTGGCGCTATATAAATAAAATTGAATTGAATTGAACTTCACAGCGCCAAACAGACCCAGCTTCGGTAGAAAACTAACCTAACTAACTAACTAACCATACGGGACCTGAGCCGCATTAAGTGGCGACATCACTAATGTCACGTAACTTAGCTGAAATTTAGCTACATTTAACGTTTTAAGATTCTTCGTTATGTTAACATTTGTTCCACTGGATATTTGAATGAGATAAAACCCAGTATTTACTTTTAAAAGTTTATTCTTGGACCGCTTCGCTTGGACCGTACGCCATTTTTTCCAAAAAAATATCTTCAAACACTGATGCACAATGAATCTTGGGATAGGGTGGGCCGCAAAGGATACACCCGACCTGTCCTTCAAATCTGGGGAAAAGGAGGGCTGTGTTTGGAGGAGTCTTCGAATTTGGATAGTCTTCGTCTCCTCGCTGTGACATAATTGGCCTTCAAATGCGGCATTCAAATGATACGTGCCCTGAATTTGGACACAGCCTGGGTGTGTGTGTTTTCTTTCTCTCCTCCCTCAAAGGTGTGTGGACATGTATGCTGGCTGAGACAGGTGACTGCTGAGTGTCTGATTTGAATGGGTTCCCACTTCTGGATTGGATGATTGGATGGACAGCAACCTCTTAACCACCACCTTTTCTTGGGAGTGGTTGGAGTGGCGAGTCGCGTATGGCGTTCCACAGGGTTCTGTGCTAGGACCAATTCTGTTTACATTATACATGCTTCCCTTAGGCAGTATCATTTGAAGGCATAGAATACATTTTCATTGCTATGCAGATGATACCCAGCTGTATCTATCCATGAAGCCAGAGGACACACACCAATTAGTTAAACTGCAGGAATGTCTTAAAGACATAAAGACCTGGATGACCTCTAATTTCCTGCTTCTAAATTCAGATAAAACTGAGGTTATTGTACTCGGCCCTAAAAATCTTAGAGACATGGTGTCTAACCAGATACTTAC
>VUQS01072456.1:0-11300 GCA_015108495.1 Heterochromis multidens
GTTTCGCTGAATGCGCTTTATAATCCGATGTGCCTTATGTATGAAAGTAGACCCATTCATTGATATTGCGCTTTATAATCCGGTGCGCTTTATAGTCCGGAAAATACGGTAATCTATAATTCTCCTTCTTAGATCTTCACTGAGTTTATTGAGTTCTGAGTATTGCTGTCAAACAAATTTTAAGCTGGCAAAGAAACTACCAGTTGTACTCAGTCATGATCACTAATGAGAAGTTAACAGCCTTGTCAAGTTAAGACATTGTAGAACCTTCAGCACCACTAATTAAAAGATTTAAGTGAATGCATGTATCTTTGAGCCTGTATGTATACATTTGACCCTATGTGGATTAGAGAAAATCCAAAATAAATTCAAACTTGCTTTATAAAGTCATTATATGTCAGGTCTCACTGTGTGGCTGACAGGAAAGGACCCAAATGCATGACTTGGAGGATAATGCATAAAACTCAAAAACAGCTTTATTGCTGAGACCTTACAAAAAATACAAACTAAACAAAATGTCAGGAGCTAGCAATTTAACAAACAGAACCTTACAGGCAGACACAGAGAATAACTCACACAGGTTGAGGGAGATCACAACACTGACCTGGGGAAAATGCAGACAATATATACACAAGCAGGTAATTAGGCAGATGGGGAACACCAGGGAACACGGCTGGACAGAATCAGACTGATGAGACGAAAGGAAGCAAAACTGAACATGACACAGACACACACACACACACACACACACACACACACACACACACGAGAGACAATCAAAATAAGACAGGAAATGACTAACACTGAGACCTGGACTAAGACACACCAGCTTGACACAGAGACAGAAGATAAACAAACCTGAAGACATGACAGACTGGGGTGACACAACGTACACAAAACACAGAGACCAGGCAGACCTCAACAGGAGAACTAACATAATAAAATAAGACCCAAGAACTAGAACATAAATAACTTAACTATGAGGTTCTAGGAAACACTAATCTCAGGACTAAAGCAAAAAACAAATACAGAACTAAAACCTCAAATTCCCTTAATACAAAAAGAAACAACAGTAAGTCCAAACAAACTCAAAAATCTGGGTCAAAGACCCAGGACCATGACATTGTATGTACAACATGTATTTTGTACAATCATTCCACCCCAGAAAAAGAACAGTTCAAAGAAATCATTAAAAGCCTATCATTACCATGACATTCATGGTAATGGTAAACTTCTGACCACAACTGTATATGCAGTTTTACCATCTCCAACACTGACACACACCTTTAGTCTTAACTTTAGGCTTGTAGGTCCCAAAATGAATGAGAGGTTTTAAGCATGTGGCACAACAGGAATAAATTTCATACTAATTAAGTATTACTGACACAGAGACAGGATTGGTCAGGGCAGCAGTGGCACTGACATGTTAGAAAGACAGATGGGAAATTCTGCAGATTAAAAAGGCCAAAAAATTGGGTGGTAGGTTGGACATAGGATAGGGATGTGTGCTTATATGTGGGCATATAAAGAGTTTAGTGCTATAATGTTATCTGTCAATTGCACAGGTGATGTTATGGAGTAATATAATGAGTAGTAATTTTTTTTCTGCATGAAAGTTACTTTTTTATTGCTTAATTAGTTGTACTAAAGTAAAGAGTACTGTGTATTGTTTTTTCTTTTTGAGTAATGACCCCAACACTGCTGAAGAGACACCATGAAGAATGTGTGTAACAAGATTCATGTTATCAGGTATTAGCACTAATGAGATTTCACCTATCAAAGACTTTTTATGATTACAGTTATCGCCAAGGCCGACCCTTTCAACCTTCTTCTCCCTGTAGAATATAACAGTCTCAAACACATACCCACACCTACACAAACACACACATACACACCCATCCATCTACATCCATCTAGCTGTGGGCTCTACAAAGTCAGTCCAACAGTCCACTAAACTGTCATTGCAAGGTTCAGACTTTTTTGACAAGAAGATGTCAGTTGTGATTGTATGACAGTTATAGACAGATTTACAGGCAGGTACACACACTGAAAGATAACAAGATGGACAGAAAAGTATCAGACTAAATAAAGAGATGTGCAGCGAGTTCACTTCTCTGACAGATAAAGCAACATCGCACATACCCTGCAAAACAGAGCAACATTTATTTGTTGATCTTTTGTGATTACAAAGACACTTGTAAAGGCTCCTTAACTGAATCAGCAAGGCTACACCTTTTAAACTAGCATAACTGTGTTGCCAACTGGGTTCATCTGACTTGGCAACTTTGCATCTATATTTAGTGAGCTCCTGGTAACTGTCAAATGTCAAGCTTTTTTGCACACTTTGATGTTATGTTAATGTGGTGACTCATAAAACATTTGCTGTCTCTTTTGATGACTTCTAAAAGCATACCTGCATGGAAAGTGTTTCTGCAGCATATTTCAGTTGTCACTGTTATATACATCAGATGGAACAGATATAAAAAGCTCCTATTTTAATCAATCCAGCTGTATGCACAGTGATTTTCCAAGTCTATTTTCCCCCATTCACTCAAGTAACTATGTGCCATTATGATACTGTATATGTGCTGTAATGATATCGCGCCAGTCTAGGTAGACTAGTTAGAGACGTGCAGAATTTCAACAAATCAACTTAAAGTTAACTTAAAAACCATTACAAATAACATTACAAAGACCTACTTTGCCCTCATACTAACAAGAAAACTATGAAAGTGGGTTTTAGCAATGTCAGAGTGACCACCACCAACAGGAGGCGCCGTAGGGGTTGGGTGCAGTGTGTGTCGGGCGGTGGCCAAGGGCGGAGACCCTGGCGGACCGATCTCTACCGAGGCTGGTGATTGGGACATGGGAAATCACCTCTCTGGTGGGGAAGGAGCCTGAGCTAGGGCGTGAGGTTGAGAGTTACTGGATAGATATAGTCAGGCTCACCTCAGTGCATGGCTTGGGCTCTGGAACCAGTCTCCTGGAGAGGTGGTGGGCTGGGGTGGGTATCCTGGTATCCACTCAGCTTGCTGCCTGTATGTTGGAGTTTTTCCCAGTGGACGAGAGGGTTTGTTCCCTGTGCCTTTGGCTAGGGGAACGGGTCCTGACTGTCGTCTGTGCTTATGCGCCGAACGACAGTTCAGAGTACCCGGCCTTCTTGGAGTCCCTGGGTGTGGTGCTCGAAGGTGCTCCACCTGGAGACTCTGTCATCCTACTGGGAGACTTCAACGCTCATGTGGGAAATGACAGTGAGACCTTGAGGGGCGTGATTGGGAGGAACGGCCTGCCTGATCTGAACCCGAGCGGTGTTCTGTTACTGGACTTCTGTGCAAACCACAGTTTGTCCATAACAAATACCATGTTCAAACATAAGAGTGTCCATAAGTGCACATGGCACCACGACACCATAGGTCGCAGGTCAATGATCAATTTTGTAATCGTATCATCAGATCTGCAGCCGTATGTTCTGGACACTTGGGTGAAGAGGGGGGCTGAGCTGTCAACTGATCGCCACCTGGTGGTGAGTTTGATCAGGTGGCGGGGGACCATGCTGGACAGACCTGGCGCACCTAAACGTATAGTGAGGGTGTGCTGGGAACGCCTGGCAGAAGCCCGGTCCATGAGATCTTCAACTCCCACTGCCGGCAGTTCTTCGACAGCATTCCGAGGGAGGCTGGGGACATTGTGTCCGAATGGACCATGTTAAGCACCTCCATTGCTGAGGCTGCTGCACTGAGCTGCAAGGTGGTTGGTGCCTGTTGTGGTGGTAACCCCCGAACCAGATGGTGGACACCAGAGGTGAAGGGAGCCATCAAGCTGAAGGAAGAGTCCTATCTGGCTTGGTTAGCCTGTGGGACTTCAGAAGCAGCTGATGGGTACCAGCAGGCCATGTGGAATGTGGCTCGGGCAGTGGCTGAAGCAAAAACTCGGGTGTGGGAGGAGTTCGTTGTAGGGCTGTCTTGGTTGACATGCCTCTACAATGTCGCATGGAGACCTGGGGCGGTACCTCTGGACTGGCAGACCGGGGTGGTGGTTCCCATCTTTAAGAAAGGGGACCAGAGGGTGTGCTCCAACTATAGAGGGATCACACTCCTCAGCCTCCCCGGGAAAGTCTATGCCAGGGTTCTGGAAAAGAGAGTCTGTCCGTTAGTCGAGAATGAGAATCAGCACCTCTAAGTCTGAGGCCATGGTCCTCAGCCGAAAAAAAGTGGAGTGTGCACTCCGGGTCTGGGACGAGTCGCTCCCCCAAGTGGAAGAGTTTAAGTATTTCGGGGTCTTGTTCACAAGTGAGGGGAGAGGGGAGCAGGAGATTGACAGATGGATTGGGGCTGCGGCTGCAGTGATGTGACACTGTACCAATCTGTCGTGGTGAAGAGAGAGCTGAGTGTAAAAACGAAGCTCTCGATTTACCGGTCAATCTATGTCCCTACCCTCACATATGGTCACGAGCTTTGGGTAGTGACCGAAAGAACAAGTGCACGGACACAAGTGGCGGAAATGAGCTTTCTCTGAAGGGTGGCTGGACCTCTCCCTTAGAGATGGGGTGAGGAGCTAAGCCATCTGGGAGGGGCTCAGAGTAGAGCCTCTACTCCTCCACATTGAAAGGAGCCAGTTGAGGTGGTTCGGGCATCTGATAAAGATGCCTCCTGGGCGCCTCCTGGGTGAGATGTTCCAGGCATGTCCCACCGGGAGGAGGCCCCGGGGCAGACCCAGGACACCACACCCAACATGCTGGTTTAACGATATAGGCCTCTAGGATATCAAAATGGAACAGAGCAATCATTACTGATATTATAAGCACCTGTAGTATACTTGTATAATTGCTCAGTATTCCCATTTCATTACTGCATTGTACCCCATTCCTGATTATGAGGTCGGTGACAAGATGTCTGGAAGGGGCATTTTGAAAACATTACACCAACGAGGTCTTAACAGCAGCATGTCATTACAGTAAAATACTTGGGGATCACTGAACACCATGAATAAAATCTGTGAGGCTTAGGTTATAGAATTGTTACTGACCAATTATACCAACATCAATAAATGATTGGAAGTTATTGCAAAAACTCACACAAAACAACAAGCACTGGGCTTTGTGCAAAGAGTTTAAAAGAAAATGCTTTGGTCCATCAAGTCACCTCCACATTAAATGTTACTGGCACTGTTGATGGATGGGAAACTTGTCAGGGATTATGTTCTTGTCACTACACTGGTGACTCTAGCTGCTTGACCAGAGCGCCTGTGGGAAAAGTGACAGGATCTGGGGGGATAGCGTGAGCTTCTAAGTGCGTCACATCCTCCCAGGAAAGTTTCACTCTGTCAGGTGAAAAGAAGAAGCTGTCAACTCAGTGTTTATCAGATGAGAAATGCAACTGTCCAAAATCTCCACAGAATAACAGTGGGAGCTATTCAACCAGAGGTGCAGTCCACAGGCCAGTGGAGGTTGGAACTGGGAGGAAAGAGGGAAATTAATTGGTTGGTAGTAAGCATTTGTGCAAGAACTGGATGAATTTCATTAGTCTTGGCAGTTATATTACATAAAACACTAAGAAGCAGCAGAAAATATGACAGGTCTAGTCATGTCATGAATCTCTGGTCTCAGCGATTTTGCTGAGTATTTCTTCCTCCCCTATGGACACCTTATGAACCTGTGTTAAGCCCTAATATGATGGGCTCGGCTGGGGATGCAAACTGCTGTCTGTAGGACTTTTAATGCCAGAGGGCAAGGGCCTTGTTGTGGACAAAGTATTGCAAAAGTCTGCCAAAACAGATAATGACAGCCATCAGCAAGGTGTCTGTCTAATATATAGTCTTGAGGAGAATAGGTTTGACTATTATGGTGTGTGTGTGTGTCTTTGCCATATGGCAGGTATTCTTGATGAAAAGTGCACCCTCAACCATTAAGGATTACATTCAACTGAGGTGTTTGATTGAGGCAGATTGCAGTGTGTTTGTATGTGTATTTGCTCAACTTGAGCAGTCTTAATAAGAACTCTCTTTCCACCTGAAGAACTATCTAGTTGTCTGTTGCCATATAAAGGCTGATGAAACAACAGCAACAGTCAGCACACGTATATCACAAAGAATAAACCTTTTTTTTGCCATTCATTTTTAGCTGGTCATCATGTTAACATTTATATTGAAGAAACAATCAGTTTTGTGATACATTCTTTTTATTTTACTCAGTCAGAGCAGGTATTCTTTTACTCTGGACTATAATATAAAAACTAAAATTAGAAAAAAGTAGAAATAAATAAAAATACTAATACTGTGAGTTTCCAAAATGAAAGACAGAGCAAACACAATAAATAATGAAGGTATTAAAATTAAGAATATCAAAATAACCAATGAATATGTAAATTTAGCAAAAAAAAATAAATACTGTGCTGCTTTTCTTTCTGGATTTGTTGAAGGCTTTTGACAGCTGATCATGTCAACTTGGTGAACAGACTATATATTGCAGTATAGACTTATGCAAGCAAAGCTGAAACTTGGCTTTCAAATTACTTGTTAACTAGAACACAATGACACACACTTTGCTGAGCCTTCCTCCCTGTATCCAAAAAGGATGCCTCTATATTATTCTATTCTTTACTGGGCCTTCCTCCTCCTTCCTCCCTGTAACCAGAAGCATGCCTCCATATTATTCTATTCTTTGCTGGGCCTTCCTTCCTGTATCCAAAAAGGATGCCTCCATATTATTCTATTCTTTGCTGGGCCTTCCTCCTCCTTACTCCCTCAATCCAAACGTATCTTTCTATAGCACCAAAGCTCTTCTCATATATAAAAAATGATCTTTATATGATAATCTATCAAATTCTGCATGCTGTCTTTATCCAGACGATACAGTTATCTATTGCTCATACTTTTTAGTAGATTGGGAACCTCAGTTTTCTACAATCTGCCTTTGATGTTGCTCAGTCCCAGTAATCTTTACTTAAACTTGTATAAATGCAGGCACATCCAACTTTATGCTGTTCTCAAATAGCAAAGAGTCACCATTTAATCTTCCTAAGATCAAACCTGCTCAAATGAAATGAAATGGTCACAACAAATGACTATTTAGGTGTTATTATTGATCATGAATGTTTATTTAAAATGCATTTAAAACCTTGTGTACAGGATGAAATTCAAATTAGGTTACATTTTTAGGAGTTAAATACTGTTCTTTCTCCTGGGGCGAAAATATTTGATTTCTGCAGCTTTCTACATTTATTAGGATAATGGTGACGTGCTCTTTATAAATACACCTGACAAGCACCTAAACATGTTGGATAGTGTATACCATTGTGCTTTATGCTTTATTAGAGGTTATGAAAATTGTTAACTATTTTCTCTATGCTGCTGCTAAGTGGCCATCTCTGTATGTTTACAGGTTTTTTCCATTTGTTGGCTTTTATATAAAAATCTAGACTTGGTTCCCTCTTACTTCTGTCATACACACGTGTAAAAAAATTAAATAAATATGGCTTTCACTCTCATAGTCTTTTTAAAATATTCTAAATATTTCTAATATTGCTAATATTTTTTACGGGAATAATCTACAAAAAGACCTGTAGACTAATTAACAAAACTGGTTACTCTGGGCAAATTTAAGCCATTTGCAAAGAATCAGATGAGATCAGCTGTGCTCAGGACTGCACAGTGGCTTGGTGGTTAGCACTGTTGCCTCACAGCAAGAAGGTCTTGGGCACGAATTCACCATCTGGCTGGGGCCTTTCTGTGGTGAGCATTAATGTATCCCCATGTTTGCGTGGGTTTTCTCCGGGTACTCCGGCTTCCACCCACAATCCAAAGACATGCGGTTAGAGGGATTAGGTTAATTGGTGAATCTAAATTGCCCATAGGTGTGAATGTGAATTGGACCCTGAACTGGATAAGCAGAAAAGAATGGATGGATGGATACAAGGAATCAAGAAAATACAACTTGTGGTCAGTGTGATTTCTCTTAAAGTTGTATTTTGTTTAAAACTGTACCTGTTTTGAACTTGATCTGTTATCACACATGATCTGGATATTGTGTTCAGTTATTTGTGAGTAACAGCTGCATTTGTTTGTGTTTGATTATGTGTATAAATGTTACAATCCCTGCTGTCCTCTTAGCCAGATCACTTTTCAGATCTTTTATTTCAGTGAAACTTAAGGAAATAATTAAAGGGTCTTTACAGCTTTAAGCCAAACAACATAAGCTTTTGATTTAGGATGTTTCATGTGGGTCTTATGCAGACTGCGATAGGCACGGTTGATCTGTGCTCATTCAGACGTGGTTACTTCTTGTGTGCACTTAGGATTTTATGGCTGCCTTTGCTTGCACAGGGGTTTATTCAATGAACTGTTTGGAAACAGCTCTGAGCAGTTCACTTCCTTTTCATTGTGATGTTTAAGTCAGATTATCTAACAAAATCAAATTCTAAGGATTATTTTATTTATTTATTTTTGGATAATCATCTGATCTATCTATCAGACATGCATCAGGATGCATGTCAGACATTGGTCAGACATGCATCCTATCTATTCCTGTATATTGTTGAAGAAACAGAAACAGATCAGTTGGTCAGTAGGTAGTCAGTTGATATCACTGCAGGAAAGTATAATACTTTTAATAGGGTATAAAGTATAAAGTATAATACTTTAATAGTTTAATGCTTTAGATAGTGATGCCTACAAAGATATCAGAGGTTTATTTATGTAACCACTATCCTCAACTTAAAAAAAAACAAACAAAAAAAAAAACTGACAGCTTTTCAGTGAAAATTATATGTAGGTATTTTTACAAATATGTCTTATACTTAACATGAATCTCAATGTCTGAATTAACTGATGGTAGGAAGAGGGAAACTGAACTAAACAGAAAAAAAAAGTTGCAGGTAACTTAATCAGAGACAAAGAAAGCAAGCTGTATGTTTGCTTATGACAGTTAGTGGGAGGGAGCAGAGTGCTTCAAGCTGTATTTTAATTATACTGTGTAGCACAATGCAGTACTTTTAACTATTCTTTCACAGGTTTAAAAAGAGGCATCATTGTAATTTATTTAGACAATGCAGATGGAAGTGACTCACAGACCCAGGAGCAAAGTGAGATGAAAATCTGATATGCCTGTACAGGTAAGAGAGTAGATAATATACACTATATGGACAAAAGTACTGGGCCACCTACACGTTACACCTACAGGAGCTGCTTGGCCAAGGAAACCCATGCCATGAAGCTAGCGGTACACAGTTTTTTGTGCTGATGTTAATGATAGGGGAGGTTTGGAACGCTGCAGGTACTGAGTTAGCAGAGCATTGGTGACTATAAACCTCAACACTCGGTGACCCTCCCTCTGTAACTTTACGTGGTCTGCCACTTTGTGACTGAGTTGCTGTGACTCCTAAATGCTTCACAAACGGACTTGTTACAACAGTGGCACCCTATTACAGTACTACTCTTAAATTTAGTGAACTCTTTAGTAAAACCAATTCTTTAACAAATGTTTGTAAAGGCAGACTGCATGGCTAGGTGCTTGATTTTATACACCTGCGGCAATGGGACAGAAAACACTTGAATTCAAAGATTAAGACACGTGGCCCATATATCTTTGTTAAAAGTTACACAGGGAATTAAAAGGTACTCAAGTATAAAACACAAACTGATCATTGCTAAACAAAACACGAGGCACAAAGTTATGATTAAATAAAGAAAGTTCTTGAATGAACTCTTGTTTGTGTGAAAATGTAAATTAATTTCATTCATCCATGTCAAAATTGTATGCTGTATTTAACTATTCATTTACCCAACATACTGTCTGAGAATTATTCAAGTGCTAATGTCACCCCAGTTCCACCCATGTTCTTGTCAAGAATCATAATTCATAAGGAAAGTAGAGATCAGAAAAAGGTGAGAACATGTCTTTTGTATGCATTTTTTTTAAATGAAAAAAAGCACAGTCCTAAAAGTACACACTGCATGCATAAAACTGCAAACTGTTGAATTTGTAGTTCTCTATAATTTAAAAACATCAGTTACTGCCAGTGAATGAGTGAACTGGTTCTTTAAGGCAAACACTGACACAGGCTCTTTGTTATCCAGATCATCCAGTGGCCTTCATTGTTATTTCAGTTCCATGGGAGGAGCTGGAGAATGAAGCAGGGAGCTGGGGGAGCTGAATAATTGTGGACAGCTGCAATATGTGCACTGAAATTATCATCATTTGATTGGGATGTCTTCCTTTGAGTGGGACTGTGATGTGTTTATTTTATTCAGTATGTTTTCTGTTTGGTTATCTCGTGTTAGAATGTGACTGTGCTTCAAACATAATGAACAGATGTATAATTGAGGACAACTGAATAAATGCCTAATCACCACATGGTTTAAGCATAGCTGGTTCAAGTTAAAAGCAATCCCTGTCATGAGGTAGGAAAAACCAAAAGGTCTAAAAAATGTGTCAGACAGGAGGAGCTTTGGGAAAACATGGCTAGCTCAGCTGATGTTACCCAGTGTGCTCATCAACAGGAATGCTAAAATCTGAAATGGCAAACCTGACTTTTTGATCCCCTCTTGAGTGCTGCTCAGCTCTCTCGAACCAAGTGAGATGTCAGTTTGATGAGTACATAGAAAGGATAAAAATGTTTGCAGTATCAGAGGACTTGCTCCTGGAAACAGGAATTTAATAAAACTCCATGATAGTCTTCTTTTTTTCATTCAAACTCTTCATACTGTGACATTAAAACTGCCTAATATTGTGTAGGCCCCCCTCATAGGATATCAGCAAGCTTAAGTTCATTGCAAGCATGTGTGAAATACATTTTGGCATAAAGTTTGATGTGAGTAGACAGCAGGAGGTGAACATTCACACTTATGTTTAGCACTGATTTAGATTCTAGGAGCTAATAATAATATTAGCATGAAAAGAAAGCACTGGAAAAAAAAACTGGTGTAATGCTCTGTGCAGGACCGAGCAGGCAGGCAAGAGGAAACAGGTTGATTTTTCAACAAAGAAAGGGTTTTATTTACCCAAAAAAATGACAAAACCCAATTTACAAAATAGTCCATAAGATTTGGGGCCCCTAAAAGAGGTCAACTAAACAAAAATAAACTCAGACAAAATTAACTTAGCAAAATTAACCTAGCAAAATTAACCCCAACTGAACAGACCAACTAACAAAGACAAACTGACCTACTTAACTGAACACACAGGGGAACATACAGTGGGGCAAAAAAGTATTTAGTCAGCCACCAATTGTGCAAGTTCTCCCACTTAAAAAGATGAGAGAGGCCTGTAATTTTCATCATAGGTATACCTCAACTATGAGAGACAA
>VUQS01072459.1:0-11204 GCA_015108495.1 Heterochromis multidens
GAAAGAACAAGATCGCGGATACAAGCGGCAGAAATAAGCTTTCTCTGAAGGGTGGCTGGCGTCTCCCTTAGAGATAGGGTGAGAAGTTCAGTCATTCGAGAGGGTCTCAGAGTGCTGCTACTCCACATCGAAAGGGGCCAGTTGAGGTGGTTCGGCATCTGACTAGGATGCCCCCTGGGTGCCTCCAGGGTGAGGTGTTCCAGGCATGTTCCACCAGGAGGAGGCCCCGTAGCAGACCTAGGACACACAGGAGAGATTACATCTCTCAGCTGGACTAGGAAAGCCTCAGTGTTCCCCCGGTTAACCTGGAGGAGGTGGCTGGGGAGAGGGAGGTCTGGAGGTTACACTTATCCAGCCCCGGATAAGTGGAAGAAAATGGATGGGTGGCTGGATCACATTTACAGTATCTGTTGGCAACAGTGTAATAATGCAGCTTGATTGATATCTTGAGGTCTGTTCTATAGCAATTGCAAAAAAAATATATAAATATACAAATATAACTTGGTGTTCTAAAGAATATGATTGTTTCCTTGCAGGACACCAGGAGAGATGAGCCCTCCGTCACAGATGGCGTGCTCACTGTGGTCAGTGACGATGGTCACCTGCAGGGTTCAAGGTCATTGCATCTTATAAAAGTTTTAAATTGTGTAAAAAATATAAAATTTAAATTTGATAATATTTAAAGTATTATTAAATAACACCAGCTATAGTGGCAATATACTTGTTTATTGTTCAGCAGCACAGTGTCCAGTCCTTTTGCTTAAGTCCTTTTACTTCTACTTTGGGGTGGAGATAAGCTGATAAATCTTCACTTCACTTGACACCCGGCCTTGAAGTTTATCAGCTACTTGGTATACTCAGCAGAACCAACTTCAGGGAATGGGATGTTGTCACTTTTACTCACAGCAGATGTTAAATCATTTCACTAGATGGACCTTCTTATTTCTGTTCTGTTGGGGTGACAGCAGGCCGGTAAACTCCAATCCACTCGACAAAACATGAAATCATGCAGCTGCTCAGATCTCAGGCTATTATATCCATGCAAAATCAAGAATGTACAATACTAAAACCTAGTAAAATAAATGTGCCGTATATGTATATATTGTGTATTACTGTTGTAACCTTAATAATACTGACTATTTTGTTTTAACAAAGTGAGTCCATCATTCTATAGGAAATAACGTGTGCACTATGTCACCAATGTTATTTTAGAAGTAGAAAATGAACCCTTCACTTGAGTGTATTTTATGTGTTTCTGTTTATTGTGTTATTCAACGATATGCATGTCTGTATATTCAGAGCATGCCATAAAGAAGATGACAGAGGTTAATGTGCTGTTATGTTCCATGGAGACTGCATATTAAAGAAATTGAGTGGACATTTGAAGATACTACACAGAATAATATGTGTGAAATAAATCAAAAGTAGATCAATACAGTGTAATGACGAAAACAGTGTAAAATGAGAGTGATTATTAAAATACTCTAAAAATAAAATACTGCAAAATTAAAAGGAAACATAAATTAACAAAAGAAGAAGGGATGTTGCTGTGAAGACAGATGTAATTTGGTGGAAAGTGCACAGAATCCAGTAGGAATAAACGGCAACAGAATGCTGACTGCACATCTGCAGCTGAATTAAATATTGGCTTGTAGCCACATTCAGTATTGACTTTGATGAGTATTTAGCTCTTGTGGCATTAATAATTTGCTTTTCTGCAATCTGATATTTGTTGAATAATTGCTGGGGAGGCAGCATCAGAAACAAGGATGCAAGGAGACTGGACAAACTAGTGAGGAAAGCTGGCTCTGTAATTGGAGCCAGACTGGACACTCTGGGGGAGGTGGTGGAAAGATGCACACTAAAGATGTTAGAAGCCATCCTGAACAACTCTGATCACCCACTTTATAACATCTTTATGGAACAAAAAAACATCAGTACTGGAAGACTCCTCTCTCTCCGTTGTAAAATGGAGAGATACAGAAAATCATTCGCACCCACAGCCATCAGGCTTTACAATTCTCATATAAATAGCAGATGAGCTGTCGGACATATTTCCCTTTGGGATCAATAAACTTATTCTTCTTATTCTTATTCTTTGATTGGTTGAGTCAGTGTATAAAATAAGTTGATAAATAATGTGTTAAATACCTAATAATCAAATCAATAATTATAGATTTGGATGGAGTTTGATTGGCACATGCTGATTGCATTCTTTTTACAACCAGGACAGGAGAGAGAACAGGAGGAGAGAGCAGAGGAGATTAAGAGTGCAGCAGATTGGTGAGATACCAAAAGAGCAGGAAAGGTGAAGAAGAGCTGAGCATCCAAAAGACTAGGAAGAGGGCACACAGTTTAAAAGAGGCACAATAAAAGCAGAAGCTATGAGGCCTGGGCTGGTGAAGTTTAAAAATTGAACTAAGTACTGTCAGCATGCTGTCTTGCAAATTAATACTTCATCAACATTTTTACTTTTTTTTCCTTAAGGTTTTATTCCTTCCTGCTTAAAATAAAAAATTGTAACAAAGAAGAACTCAAATTGCACTGATTGTTTATTTCAGTATCATTCTGTGACTTCAACCTTTAGGTAGCACATAATAAATTCATTTTACTATAAAATATAGTAATTAACAAATAACAAAAATATCTGTCTTAGATTGCAGAGACAAGACAGGAGACAAACAGGAGAGATATTTTCTCTGGGTGCAGAAGTGGATCAATGAATTCACCACACACTAGGACAGCTGACTCTTAGTGCAGAATATTTACAATAAAACACTTATAAAGCACTATATGGATGAGGTAGGGCATTAAATATTTATGTGGTTGTACTGTACATTAAAAATTAATAATTGTATATAATGACATATTGTAAAAAGAAATACTTTTGGATAGGTGTAGTTAAATAACTATAGATCAGTGTATAAAAATCTATATATTAAAATAACATGAATCTGTGTATTAGATAGGCATATTTATTTATAGCATATATATATATATATATATATATATATATATATATATATATATATATATACAGTATTTTAGATTGTATAATCAAAACAGATATATAAGATAAGCTAGATGGTGTAGGAATTAATAAACATTTGCTTCCTCCTACTCCTTTTTGAACGGGAAATGGTCAACATTTTGTTTTTGTTTTTTCCGTGTGAATAGGATGGCTTTCAGTGATTTCGTGTTTATTTGTTTTTATGTGTATTAACACTTGTTAATACACATAATATGTTCGAAATAAAGATTTGATTGATTGATTTGATTGAAATCTGACATGCATAGACCCATCCACTCAGTGTCCTCAATAATGCTGGTTAATATGACTGCTGCAGAAGCACTTAACTACTGTTAACCGAATCATTAAATTGAGCTTCCACTGCAGTAATTTATTGGTGATATGCATGTTTAAATTTTTCAAACTGTATTAATTAAGGTAATTTATAGTTGAGTGAGTGAGCCTGGACCCCCGAGATTGAATCTATCTCGATTTTTGGGTCAGATGTTCATGTCATAATTAAATACTTCATACTTCCTCCCTTTTGATCAGATTTCCCACTAGAGCAGTCTCGAGATGATACTCTATGCTCAGCCTGTGACCAAGTGATGAAAATTGATGGTCAACTGGTGCGCCCTGACGTAGCGCTAACCTACCTGCATTTTGGAATGATTAGAGACCGGCTGCATCGAGTGAGTCGTGACGCTCGCACAGCTGAGGAGCACATCCAGTTGTTGGTGCCTAAAAGCTGTCGGGAAATGATTTTCCAGGCGGCTCATTATAACCCCATGGCAGGGCATATGGGATATTAGAAAACTCTGGAGCGAATAATGGCCCGATTCTATTGGCCGGGCATCTGGGGGGAGGTGCGCCGCTGGTGCGCGTCCCCCCAGATGCCCGGCGGGATTTTCTCTGGTTAAAGAAAACTGGGAGGAAGGTCCAAACCTGGCTAAGAGTGAAATTCAGTACGTCCTGGACCTGAGAGCAAACACGCTGGGGAGGTTATCACGGGAGAATTTGCTCCAGGCCCAGGAACGTCAGCAGCGCCTGTACAACACGGGCTCAGACAATTTTCACAGGGAGACAAAGTGCTTGTATTGCTCCCTTCAGCTAGCTCCAAATTACTCACCAAGTGGCAAGGACGCTTTGTGGTCACACAGCGAGTGGGGGACGTTGAGGACTATGAGGTGGTGCGGTCAGACAGGGGAGGAGCCACACAAATATATCACCTCAACCTCGTGAAAGCATGGAGAGAGGCTGAAACCGCCTCTCTGGTGAGTCTGGTGAAGGATAGAGAGAAGTTGGGGCCGGAGGTGCCAAATTCTCCCATTCCCGCCTCCCTCCATTGTGATAACCATCTCACACAGACCCAGAGAGCAGATGTTGCTGCATTGCAACAGCGTTTTGCAGATGTGTTCTCTCCACTGCCCGGTCGCACCTCTCTCATAGCACCATAACTACCTTCCTCCCTGTGGTTACTGGGGTGAACCTGCTACAGTATTTTTCTGTCTCTAGATATACAGATATAGAATATGTTGATGTCCAAGTTATCTTTTGTACACAATGTTCTGACTGTATTCTGTTACCATGGCAGATAGATAACTTGTATCTATAAATATTTGAGGCTTATAGTCCCTCTTTGTCAAAAAACATGCAGACTACTGCTGTACTCTGTACTGTTGTTTGACCTCTTTGCAAAGATTAAAAAAACTCACAAAGACAACTTGGCAATGTGCACCTTGATTTATTTGAGATTTCCACAATAAATATTCATCTTTTATCTTACTACACGCCCCTGTATATTTATCTATCAATCACATCAAGCTAGCTCTGGCTTATGATATAGCAGCCTTAATAAATTAACTATTTATTAAGACTAAGTTAAGACTGTTAAAAAAAATGCTTTTGGCAGTTGTATTTACGATAACTTAAGGTTGCAGTATCAATATCTGTATCCAACATGAAAATGTGGGCTTATATACTTTTTCTCCCAGTAGTTATGTGACAGAAATAGCCCTCCCTATTTTTCCCTATTCACATACTATATTCATTTGGTGTCGGGCATGATGAAAGGCTGTTTAAAAATGTAACATTAACTATTTAAAATCAACTTTTTTTTTCTTTTTTGTCAAAAGAACAATGATCAGTGCCACTGATCACTGTGGTTTAAAAAATGGTAAGGCATATTTTATCTTTACGGACTTGTTATGGAGAATTTTCTAAATTAGCACTGAATTCATCATAATAACCACCATGACATTTTCTTGGATTGAACAGTGATAAAACTGTCTTCTCCTCCCATTCTCTTCGTGCTGAATGTTTCCCTCAACCTCCATGAAAATGAATTGGTGGCTAAGGAGAGCATCAATTATTCGAAGTTAATTACTGAGAAGGTTTTTTTCTCTTCAGCATAGCAGATAATGTCTACAGCTTGCTCCAGAGGTATTTTTAGGATTTTATCATGGTAGATATTTGTGCCTCATGATAATCTCATTGAAGACAATTTTTAAAAAATCTATCATTGTATTCCGTTTGAATATAATACACTTGCTTTCTCTGTCATCTCTATATGTCACCAGTAATGTCTGCTCTGCTTATGAATCTTCATGTCACATTGAAGTAATATCAGTCACCAGTGGACACTAGTATCTCTTTGTTTCACTACAGCCAGAACTCTGTATTTGATGGTTAAATCATGCTGTTTATAAGCCAGCCTCTGAGAGCATCTGGCAAGAGAAGTTGAAACTTAAATCTCTCATCTTCACTTTGATATCTGAGCCCCAAGGAATGGCACCATTTTTATCACAGATGGATCTCTACAGGGAAAAGGGCATATTTCTCACACTAGCAGTTTTATTATTTTTGACATATCTGAAAATGTCCCCTGCAAGTCCCGCAAGCTTGTGGCTGAGTAATAACCAGGCACAAATGAAAGCACCAGAGGGACACTCAGTGTCATGTTTTTTTTTCATTGGGTGGTAAACACTGGAGTAACCTTGGTTTACCATTTAACAAAAATAAACTTTCTTTACATGTCCCTTCAGACATATTCAAAGATTTATAAAATTAAAAACTTAAAGTACTCCAGATACTGCAGTAAGAGTGCTGAGAAAAACAAAATAGAAAAACAAATTCTCCCTTATTAGCTTTGTTTCAGTGGTTCCCTGAAATCCTGAATAATCACGCCCAAAAAAACTCATAGTACCATATTATCCCAAAAGAGCACTTTGTACTCAGAGTGCAGGGTTAGTTGTTATTCTTAGAGTTTCCAAAGGAAAGTAATAGGTAGAGCTCTCAGTTATCAGGTTCCTTTTCTGTGGAACCTTCAAACTTTCCTTTTTGAAAAAGCTTATAGTTCAAGTGGGATCAGGTGATCCTGAACCATCTTTTAGTTATACTGCTATAGATTCAGGCTGCTGGGTGACTGCCCATGACACACTAAGCATTTCTTCTGATGTTGTCTCTCTAATATTGTAGGGTTTTACCTTGCAATTTAAGGCATCTCGAAATGACTGCTGTTGTCATCTGGTGTTGTCCATCCATCCATCCATCCATCCATTCTCTTTCGGGTCGCAGGGGGGCTGGAGCCTATCCTAGCTACCACAGGGCGAGAGGCGGGGTACACCCTGGACAGGTCGCCAGTCTGTCACAGGGCTAACACAGTTACTGGTGTTGTATCAATTACAAACCATGTGAAAAAAGAAAGTTTTCACATGACTCTAAACAGTCCTGTGAAAAACTAAGTACAGTCTTACTGCTTCCATAGGAATTAAGAGGGTAAGTATCAGCTAGCTGCTGCTGGTCAAATGCATTTAATTAATTGATCATTAGCAAGTGTGACCACCTCTTTGGCAGTTTGCTGGTCTGGAACATTTAGGTGTGTGTTAGCACAATGTTACAATCTTCCCAGAAGTAGACGCCCCAGCAAATTCACCCCAAAATCAGATGGTGCAATGCTCAGAAAAATTCCAAAAAAAACCCAAGAGCTACATCTCAGACTATACAGGCCTCAGTTAGCACGTTGAATGTTAAAGTTCTTGACAGTACAGTTAGACAAAGACTGAAAAAGTATGGCTTATTTAGAAGGGTTGTCAGGAGAAAGCCTCACCTCTCTGAAAAGAACATGGCAGTACAGTTTGTTCAGATGCAACTTTGCAAATTTGCATCTGAACAAACCAAAAGACTTCCAGAACAATTTCTTTTGGATAGACAAGACCAAAGTGGAGATGGTTAGCCATAGCGCACAGCACAATGTTTCGCAAAAACCAGTGTCAAAAACAAATACCTCATACGCTTGTGGAGGGGTGAGTCAGTCAAGCTGTCTATAACTATGACGCCTAGTCCTGCTAGACTGACTGGCCTGCTGAGAAGTTCATACACTGGCTGGCTGTGATCCAACTTCCTCTGTCTCTGGAGCTCATTGGTTCGGATTCGAGAAGAATGATAGGGCTTTTTGTTATTTGTTTGGGCTGGATAGTATAGTGGTAAGATCTCCACATTTCACACAGGAGACTGGGGTTTGAACCACGGCTGTGGCCTACCTCCAGTAGGGTCCTTGGGCAAGACCTCCTTATGCTATCTGCCTACCTCGGGTATGAGTGATACATACACTAAGAGAGTCACACTGGCTCAGACGTCACTTGGATTAACAAGGTCTGCGCCAGATGTTGGGAACCAGGCCAGTCTGGTGATACATCAAAATAACTAGTAGCTCAGTGTTCCAACATCTGCAAGAAGCAACTACTATTGCAACTAGAGATTGATGAGGTACAACACAAATGCTACAGCAAGGGGGAGCCAGAACGTCAGGTCGGAGGGGAGATGTCATCATCCCCCTTGAGATTAGGTAAGAGCCCCAAGAGCAACTGGTATGTTGAATGCCAGAGCAGCTGACCTGAAAGAGAAAATCATGGCTAAGCTGGAAACCTGGACCTTCCGTGTCTTAGTGACTTAGGGAAGTACGCTCTGAAAGTCTACTAGAAGATGTGAATGCAGCATTATGGACAATCCCTACTGCGACCATCACTGAAACCAACCAGCTGATTTATACCACGGCAACAGTGATCCTTGAGATGCTTGGCTATAAGATGAACAGCCATAAGGAGCAGTACCCTCCATGGAGAAGAAGACTAGAGGCCAAGATCACGGCAGCATGGAGGGAAGTTAGCCAACTATCAGAATTGCAGAAAGGTGTGATGAAGAAAGGGGTGCTTAAGAAGTACAACAAGCTGTCCATACCTGAGGCCTTAGAACCTGCCAAGCAAAGACTCATAGCCTTGGCTAACTGCTTGAAGAGGTATACCAGAGAGATAGAAGCCGGGAGAATAAACCAGATGTTCTCCACTGAACCATCCAAGGTGTACTCTCAGTTTCAGGGGAACAATATGAGAACAGCCCCACCAAGGCTGAACACAGAGCAATACTGGATGAGCACATGGGAGAAGGATGCAACACATAACAACAGTGCTCAGTGGCTAGTGGCTCTAAGAGCAGACCACAGCAACCTCCCTGGACAGGATCCATTGACCATCACAGTGGCAGACATCCAAGAAAATGTCTCAAATATGAAGAGTTGGACAGCACCAGGCCCTGACATGATTCACATCTACTGGCTAATGAAGCTAACTGCACTCCATGAGTGCCTTGCAGCACAAATGAACCAGCTGCTAATGGATGAGACGGACCCGGAATAGCTAACCGAAGGCCGGACTGTCCTGATCACCAAGGATCAGGGACCAAGAAGGGACCGGTCTCATCCAACTACCGACCAATAACCTGCCTCTCCATAACACAGAGATGCCTGTCAGGCATCATAGCTGCTAAGATGAACAGGCACATGGCTCAATACATGAGTGGGGCCCAGAAAGGAATTGGCAGAAAGACCAGTGGGGCAAAACACCAGTTACTGGTAAATAGAGCTGTCACTCAAGACTGTAAGACCAGACTGGATTGACTACAAGAAAGCCTATGACTCAATGCCTTACACATGGATCCTGGAATGCCTAGGACTATACAAGATCAACAGGACCCTGAGAGCCTTCATCAGGAATTCAATGGGGATGTGGAGAACAACACTAGAGGCCAACTTCAGGTCAATTGCACAAGTCACCATCAAGTGCGGGATTTACCAAGGAGATGCTCTGTCCCCACTGCTGTTCTGCATAGAGCATAGAGAACCCCTTCAGCCAGATCATTAACAAGACTGGCTACAGATACCAACTATGGATTTGAACAAATGTTAGCCACCTCCTCTACATGGATGACATTAAGCTGTATGCCTTCCCTCACCCCAACCGGTCGTGGCGGATGGCTGCTCCTCCCTGAGCCTGGTTCTGCCTGAGGTTTCTTCCTGGTAAAAGGGAGTTTTCCCTTCCCACTGTTGCCAAGTGTTTTCTCATAGGGGATCATCTGATTGTTGGGGTTTTCTCTTCTCTCTGTATTATTGTAGGGTCTTTACCTTACCTTTCTTTACCTAAAGTGCCTTGAGGCGACTGTTGTTGTGATTTGGCGCTACATAAATAAAATTGAATTTAATTGAATGAGACATCGATTCACTGATCCACACCACTAGGATCTACAGCAACGACATTGGAATGTCATTCAGACTGGAGAAGTGTAGTTGGATGGTAACAAAGACAGGGAAGGTCGTCAGAACTGATGGGATTGCACTATCAGAAGGCAACATTGCAGACACTGAGGACAGCTATAAGTACCTTGGAAACCCACAAGCAAATGGAAACCACAAAGAGACCCCTAGGAAAGCTGCAACCATCAAATACCTGCAGAGAATAAGGCAAGATCTGAGGAGTCAGCTGAATGGGAAGAACAAGATCTGGGCAATCAACACCTACACCCTGCCCGTCATCAGATACCCTGCTGGGATAATAAGCTGGCCAAGGGAGGAGATAGAAGCCACTGACATCAAGACAAGAAAGCTCCTTACCATGCATGGAGGGTTTCACCCCAAATCCAGCACCCTGAGACTGTACGCTAAGCAGAAGGAAGGAGGCCAATGACTAGTGAGTGTCAGAACCACTATCTAGGGTGGAACAACAAACATCCATGAGTACATCAGGAAGATGGCCACAACTGATCATGTGCTTAGTGAATACCTCAAGCAGCAGAAACCCGAGAAAGAAGAGGCGCAAGAACAGGATCCATCATTGAAGGACAGGCCCCTGCACAGCATGTACCACCGTCAGATAGAAGAAGTGGCTGATAATGAAAAATCCTACCAATGGCTGGACAAAGCTGGGCTGAAAGACTGCACAGAGGCACTAATCATGGCAGCACAGGAACAAGCTCTAAGCACAAGATCAATAGAGGCAGGGCATACATACGCCATAACTAAGTGGCTGGCGTAGTATACAGAAACATCTGTGCCAAGTATGGCCTGGAAGTCCCAAGGTCAAAATGGGATACAACCCCAAAGGTGGTTGAGAATGACCAAGCTAAGATCCTGTGGTACTTCCAGATACAGACCGACAAACTGGTGATGGCTAACCAACCAGACATATTGGTGGTGGACAAACAGAGGAAGAAGGCCGTAGTGATAGATTTAGCAATACCAAGTGATAGCAACATCAAGGAGAAGGAACACGAGAAGCTTGAGAAATACGAAGGGCTGAGAGAGGAGCTAGAGAAGATGTGGAAAGTGAAGGCAACAGTGGTCCCCGTGGTAATCGGAACACTCGGGCCAGTGACCCCTAAACTGGGAGAGTGGCTCCAGCAGATTCTAGGAACTTCCAAGATCTGTGTCCAGAAGAGCCAGTTCTAGGAATAGCTAAGATAATGTACAGGACCCTCAAGCTCCCAGGCATCCGATAGAGGACCTGAGCTTGAAGGACAAAGACTGCCCGCAGGGCTAGTGGGGAACATATATACAGTCAGGGAAAATATTATTTGAACCCCTGCTGATTTTGTAAGTTTGCCCACTAAAGAAATGATCAGTTTATAATTTCAATGGTAGGTTTATTTGTAGGTTTATAACAGTGAGAGACAGAAGAATAAAAAAATCCAGAAAAATGCATTTCAAAAAAGTTATAAATTAATTTGTATTTTCATGAAGGAAGTAAGTATTTGATCCCCTATCAATCAGCAAGATTTCTGGCTCCCAGGTGTATTTTATACAGGTAACGAGCTGACATTGGGAGCCTCCTCAACTCGTTACCTGTATAAAAGACAGCTCTCCATA
>VUQS01072460.1:0-12148 GCA_015108495.1 Heterochromis multidens
GACTTTGTCACACATACACATACACACACACACACACACACACACATGCACACACTCAGAGCGACAGGATTGTAGATTTGTGTATCTTTGTATTTTGTGTATCTGCTTCTTGTATTTTTCTCTTCCAGGTTTGCTGTTTGTTTGTTTTTTGTTTTTTTTCTCTTTTATGTTTTGTCTTACAGGTGCAGCAGCTGACGACCTATTGCGCTTTTCTATTTGTTCTTTGTCTTTATACTTTCTCCCTTTTTCTCCCCCTTTCCTTTTTTTTTTTTTTTTCCCTGCCTGTCAGCTTGATGTTTTCGTGCTACACATATAATGTAACAGAAATGATAATACTAATAATAAAGAATAAATAAACACACGAACAAGATGAGCCTGTAGAGAATTTATAGAGCTCATCTTGGAAGAGCAAATATGTTTGGTACAACGTCGCATTCAGATCGTAATTCTGATTGCAAAAACTACCAAACAAGACAGGTATTTAAAAAAACAAAAAAAACAAAAAAAAAACAACAATACGTTTTCTATGTTCTATAGTGAATAAAATATGGGTTTATGAGATCTGGGTTTATGAGGTCCTGGGTTCAAATCAACCATCTGGCCGGGGCCTTTCTGTGTGGAGTTTGCATGTTCTCCCTGTGTCTGTGGGTTTTCTCTCCAGGTACACTAGGTTTCTCACACAGACATGCAGTTATTGGGGTTTGGTTAATTGGTGATTCTAAATTGGCTGTAACTGTGAATATGAGTGTGAATGATTGCCTGTCTCTCTCTGTTAGCCCTGCGAGAGACTGACGACCTGTCCAGGGTGTGCCCTGCCTCTTGCCCTATGACAGCTGGGATAGCCAGCCACAAGCCCCTCCCCCATCTTTCATGTATCACTATTTAAACACAGTAGCCAGTGTTGTAAGAACACTTGCCATCTAAATAAAGACTGCTGCCAGTGACATTTTATTGCCTTATTTTAGGTCTTAATAATAGTATACATTTTCAGTGGTTTTACTGTGGTTCAGAACCATTTTTTGCACTACAAATTTTCATAAATTGAGAGATTCCAGAGAGTTGATACCAAAGTAGATATTTTTGTGCTACTTAAAAATGAACTTTTTCAGATGTTCATTGCCATTCACTCTGAAACAACAATCCGTAATTTCGTTGCTCAAAGTAAATGTCCAGGTTTTCAGTGAAGTTTCTGTCGCTTTTCCACGGGTATCATTCCTGGGTAGTAGGTATATGATGGTCTTGAAATTTCTCCCTTGTACTCCACCTTTCTTTGCATATACATTCATAAGGTTTGCAGAATAACTATCCAGCTGGGAGAAGAACTTGAACTGCAGATGGATTGTTGTGGTTCTCTTGAATTCTGCACTCACCTACAATAGACAAAATAATAGTAGACAAAACTCAGTTTGACTCATAATAATAAATTTATAATTGACATTTACATAGTGCTTTTCAGGAAACCCCAGGATGCTAGGAGAACAAGACAAACAAATAAGTTAATTAACTAAGGATTGTGTGTGTGGTAGACATTTGACATATCAGTTAAGTCTGTTCAAGACATGCAAATGCATAATAATTTATTAGTTTCCTGTATATTAGGTTCCTGCATTCATATGTCCCCATTTGTTGGTATGTCAACATACGCTGCTGTTGCTAGCCTTCAGTAAATCCTAGTTACTTCTATGAATTGTATATTCCAATGAAAGCAAAATGTGGAAGTTCTTTTTCAGATTCATTCACTTACCTCACGCACATGGAAGAGTGCTGGTCCCCTCATTTTGAAATCTCAGACTACCCCCCCGCCTTCTGAGAGCAAAGGTCTTGTCCACTTGTGGCAGATAACAGCACAGATTTTCCCGGTAGAGAGATGGTATGAGATCTGATTTCAGGATATCGCGAGAAAGTCTGCCTATGAGGTACACGACCACAGTCTGGCTAGATTGTATCATGTTATATCAACATGAGTGAATCTAACAAATGTTAAGTTGTTGAAGTTCATGTAAATCGTACGTGATTTAATTACTTTCATCTTGGAAAAATGAAATTATTTTGTTCAAATTACATCTTAGATTCTTGTGAATACAACAACCACCCAGTTTCACTTTTTTCGCAATACAAATTATTCAGTTTATTTTGCTACTTAATTCTAAGTGAATCTTTTCCGTGCTGCATTACACTGGATCATATGATTCTTCACCTGCCAAATCCAACTTTAACTCCCCGTTACAACCATGAAGAATTCACTGGTAGGGTTTGACCAGCTATTTTTTTAAAAACACATTACGGTTAATACAGTAGATATTTTATATAAATTTTTTTTAGCAAAGAAAAAGTGAGATAGGGAGATGAAGAAAGTAGACAGGAGTACTGTGAGGCCAGGTGTACAGCAAAGAGAGATGGCAAAGGAAAAGGCTTATAGTGAGTTGTACTGTATGTGAGGCTGGACACCAAGGCAGGAGAAAAGGACTTGTATTGATTGGCTAGACAGTGAAGGAGTACTTTGAGGAATTGATAAATGAAGAAAATGACAGAGAGAGGAGAAAAGTTGGTGAATCATGAAGTGCAGAGGATGAGTATGGAGGAAGTGAGGGCAGCTAGGAGGAGGATGAAGAGAAGAAAGCCAATTGGTCCTGATGACATACCTCTGGAGGTTTGGAGATGTCTAGGAGAGATGGCAGAGGACTTTTTGACCAGACTGTTAGTGAAGAGGTAGTGGAGGCAGATGAGTTTAAATACCTGGGGTCAACCATCTAAAGCGACAGACAGTGCACAATTTGGTGTCTTAGTAGGACACTTGATATTTGAATGGATCTTCAGTTTAAGGCTGACAGTCTCCCAGTTAAATTATTATCTTGAATATTATATAATCATACCCCTCCGTGAATCTCCACCTTACCATGGTGGAGGGGTTTGTGTGCCCCAGTGATCCCAGGGGCTATATTGTTGGGGGACTTTTGTTTTGCTCCCTGGTGGGTCTCCCAAGGCAAATTTGTCCTGGGTGAGGAGCCAGACAAAGAGGGATTCAATGGACCCTTACGAGTGACAAAAAAGTAAGGGACCTGTGTACCCTGCCCAGAATAGGGTTACCGGGGCTCCACTCTTGAGCCAGGCTTGGAGAAGGAGCTTGATGGAGTGCGCCTGGTGTAAAGCTACACGGGCCCACCCTCCTGTAGGCCCACCCACCACCCACAGGAGGCGGTGTAGAAGTCGGGTGCATTGTGTGTCGGATGGCAGTCAAGGGTGGGGGCCCTGGCGGACCAATCCCTGGCTATCAAGGCTGGCTATTAGGACATGGAATGTCACCTCTCTGGAGGGGAAGGAGCCTGAGCTAGTTTGTGAGGTTGAGAGATACTGACTAGATATAGTCGGGCTCACCTCAACGCACAGCTGGAACCAGTCTCCCGGAGATGGGCTGGACTCTGTTCCAGTCTGGAGTTGCCCTCTGTGAGAGGTGGTGGGCAGGGGTGGGTATTCTCGTATCCCCTCAGTTTGCTGCCTGTACACTGGGGTTTTTGCCAGTTGCTGGTCTTGTTCACGAGTGAGGGAGAAGGGAGCGAGAAATTGACAGATGGCTCAGAGCCGTGTCTGCAGTGATGCAGACACTGCGCCAGTCTGTCGTGGTGACGAGAGAGCTGAGTGTAAAAGTGAAGCTCTCAGTTTACTGGTTGATCTACATCCCTACCCTCACCTATGGTCATGAGCTCTGGGCAGTGACCAAAAGAATGAGGTCGCAGATACAAGCAGATGAGTTTTCTCCGAAGGGTGGCTGGCCTCCCCCTTAGAGATAGGCTACTCCTCCACATTGAAAGGAGCCAGTTGTGGTGGTTTAGGCATCTCGTAAGGATGCCTCCTGGGCGAGGTGTTTTGGGGATGTCCAATGGGAAGAAGGCCCCGGAGCAGACCCAGGACATGCTGGAGAGATTACATCTATTGGCTGACCTGGGAATGCCTCAGTGTTCCCCCGGATAAGCTGGAGGAGGTGGCTGGGGAGAGGGAGGTCTGGGTGTCCTTGCTTAGGCTGCTGCCCCCGCGACCCGGCCCCGGATAAGCGGAAGAAAATGGATGGATGGATGGATAATTATAATATAGTGAGCAGTTTATTAGGAGCCTATTCATCACTGATTACTTCATTAGTACAACATTAATCACTCTTTTTGTACATCCTCAGGCAGTGAAAGCATCACACTGAGTTGTTACTTGGGATTATGATGAGTAAACTTGGAATTATCGCTTTGTATATATGTGTGTGCTCTTCATGAGCAGTCTGCCACTGGGTTGCTGGTAAGGTTTGAGAGTGCTGTTGACAATACAAGCACTGAGGCATTGTTTGCGGTAAGCAGCCTTTAATAGGAATTTTATTTTAAAATGAAAGATCAAAAATTCAGATGCTGATTGAGTTTTCCACAGAGTGTGTTAATTAGCATTACCTAATGCTAATCAAAACATCCCATGGCAGCAGCTACCATAATAATCCTTTCTATCATTATTATTTGATCAGAAACAGAACAAGGTCATCTGGAACTTTTAATCTTCTCTGTTTTAGATTCTACCTTATAGTGATTACTAGTACCATCACCCTCATCATTCTGAATGTACAGAACATGTCTTCCTGTTAATCTGTTATCATATGTTTATTGGTAGATCCAAATGTTGTATGCCACTGAATGAACCGTGGCGATTTTAAAGTGAAGAGCATAACGGGCCACAATAAGAAAATATATTGTATATCAAAGGTGGTTTTCCACAGTCAGCAGTTGGGTGCATTCTAAAAAAAACCCAAAAAACTGGTTCTGACCACAAAGGTTCTGCAAAATGAAAAATGACCTGGTGTATTGAGGAACACTAAGTTTGAGCAGAAAATGATTTGCATAGTGACCTCTTTATGACTGTAAGGCCAGTCAACAATGCTGTTCAGCATGTGGGCATACATGTTTCTTTGTTAATGTTTAAGGCAATTGTTCATAACCATAGCACACATGTGTCTTTTTACTTAAAAAAAAAACCACACATACAGACTGAGAGAAAACCTCTGGGTGATATACTGCAGTTTCATAAGTGAAACAGAGGAAATGGTGATAGTAATCTATACTTCCTGATAACTGCAAACAGGATGACAGATGCAAGAACATTTCCACGTGTGTGACTACACCAGATACACAAGACTGAGAATCAAACTGAACTCCAGTTGATTCATTGATTGAAATAAATGTTAGTTTTAAAAAATGGAGGAAACTTGAATTTAAAAATGCATGAATGAAAGGCTTCAACAAATTTCTTCAATATGTTCCTCTCCAACGAAAGTTATCCAAATTACAAAATACAAATTCGGTCCCACTCTTCTTCACTCACAGTTCATTGAGGTTCACAGGCATTCGTTTATGCACAGCTCTCTGAAGTTCAACCAGGTTGAGGTCTGGACTTTGACTGGACCATTGTAACACCTTGATTCTTTTTTTTTTCAGCCATTTTGTTGTAAATTTGCTGCTGTGTTTGAGATCATTGTCTTATTGCATTAAGCTTGTTTGGCCAAGCTTTAGCTGTCGGACAGATGACCTCACATTTGACTCTAGAATACTTTGGTATACAGAGGAGTTGTGTGTGCTGTGTTTGGTTTTTGCCAAATGTGGTGCTGTGCATTATCCACTTTGTTCTCATCTGTCCGAAGGATATTGTTCATGAAGTCTTGTGCTTTGTTGAAATGCAACTTTGTAAACCATAAGCCATGTTGTCAAGTTCTTTTTAGAGAGAAGAGACATTCTCTTGGCAACACTGCCAAACAAGCCGTACTTGTTCTGTGTTTTTCTAAATGTACTCTCGTGAACTTTATGATTTAACATGCTAACTGAGGCCTGCAGAGTCTGAGATGTAGTTCTTGGATTACTTTCCAATTTGTCTGCACATTGCACGGTCTGATTCTGGGGTGAATTTGCTGGGACATCCAGTCCTAGGAACATTGTAGCATTGCGTTAATACATGCTTGAATTATCCAGACCAACTACCAAAACCTCTGCTTTTTTAGAGGTGGTGCATTTGATTAGTAGCACCTGGCTGCTATTTACCCTCTTAATACCTATGGAAGCAGTAATGGTGTACTACTTCTTCACATGACTGTACAAGGTTAGACACAGAACATTGTGCATAGATTTGATTTAAAAGAGATTAAGATCCAAGGTTAGTTCAAATTTTCATACGATTAGGCAGAAGTATCAAGAAAAGCCTTCATACCCACACACATTCACAGGCTGAGTGGGTGTGTGTTAGCTGGTACTTTTGACTGATCTGCTCCTTGGGTGGGACTTTTTTTTAGCATTTAGCTGCATCTGTGGTGAAGGCCTTTCTGTTATTTATTTTTAACCTCTTTTCTCTACCCCTCCCTTTCTGCTGACTGTCAATTAGAATTAGGTGGACAATGCATGTCTTATTGAGAGAAAAATCAAAAACTCAGCTGATGAAGATGGAGTTTTCAGCAAAGAGCGTGCTAATTTACATTCCCTAATGTTAATTTATCTTTCCATTACTGTTATTTGATGGGAAACTGGTAAATCCTGGTACATAGACATTTTAATGTCCTCTGTCACTTCTTTAATTTCTTATTCTTCCTTAGAGTGACTTTTAATAGAACTGGTGTAAAGTGAGTGTCAACCACCACTGTTGTCATTCTGAATGTGGCGACTTCTCACTAATCTCTTATCATATATGATGGTGAATCTGTGTATCAGAAGTTCACAGCACATCTCTCTTCATCACAGTATTGTTTGCAGACATGTTTTTTTGAAGCTACGTGCACCATTTCTTGCAGCCTAAATCCCATGGATATTCTTATCAAATCTGCATTCAAGTCTTCTATTTAATACAAATCTAAAGAGTACACTGACTACAATCTATGCAAAATTAAATATAAGGAGTGAAAAATGATCACTTTGACAGAAGATCAGAACAGCCTGCATGACAGTTTTCAGCACTCCTTACTTGTTTCTTTCACATTGCTGTGTCACCAGGGGAGATCCTTTCTAAGTTATATTGTTAAACTGTTTAGCTCTTTCTTGGTAATATGATAACTATGCTGGAGCACAAGCTAATGTTATTGTAAGGACAGATTCAGTTCTTGCTAACCTCAAAAGTGTGTAGAGCCTTTAACAGCTCACAGCTGTTTCTTCACTTGCAATATATAATCACTTACAGTATGTTGACAGAAAGCCGAGAGTAGCTTATTAATTTGCAGGTTTCTGACTTGCTAGACAATATCAGTGGTTGGTGCATTTGTTGTGGACACCCGAGTTTGTGAATGCAATAACTCGAGAATGAGGCGACGTAGGATTTTGAAATTCATACCATAGGTGCATCTACTAAAAATCTTGAACGAGTTTGAATCCCTGTCAACTTTTCTGAAAATCACCTAGGATTTTCAAATTGATACCATAGGTGCATCTACTAGGAGGCTGAGGAGTAGCACTGGCAGCTGTCAGTATTTTTTTCCTTTGGGTTTCCCGTAGTTTTGTCTTCGTTTCTGTTTCCCTCCGTGTGTTCATTCTGTTAAGTTTACTTTTGGGTTCCCTTTCGTGTTCCCTGTTACTGTTATTGTTACTCATTTCCTGTTTTACTTTGCTAGTTAGTTGTCTCCTGTGCTTGGTATTAAGTTTTAATGACCCTGTCTTGTTATCATTTGATTAGTTTCACCTGTTCCTTATGTTGCCCCAGCTGTGTTGTTTTCCCACAAATTCGTTTCCAGTATATTTAAAGTGTGTTTGTCATTGTGTTGTACTGTTTGTCTGTTTGTGTGTTTCCCCTCATTTGGATTTATTGATTTTGTTTTCACCTGCTTTTGGACTCAGCCTTGCCTCAATAAAGGTTCATTTTTTTGTTCCTATATTCAGTGCAACGAGTCTGCATTTGGGTCCTGAAATCATTCTAAACATGACAGTGTTCACTAGTCATTTATATTTCATACTGCATCCAAGCTTCCTGTACGAAAAAATAATGTGGCCATTATTATTATCCTCATCATTTTTGTTCCATGGCTCCAAAATGCCTGCTTTAAACTCATAACGTAAAAATCTCTTCATCATTAATGTTGTTCACAAAGGCTATTTTGATCTAATCAGCTCATATACTCTAATCTTTTAGAGTTTTAATTTATAGCAACAAATTACTGCCTGTTTTACAATAATAAGACAACCCAAGAAAAGAGTGACCAATACATTATTCTTCTGAACCAACTGTAACACTATTTAAAAAAAAAAAAAAAAGAAGTTATTTGTCAGGTTCAGGAGGTGAATGTGGTTCAAAGCCACATCATTTGCATATGCAAATAACACACACACCTCCTTCTCTCTTTTATAAGGAAGCATTTCAAGGCTGAAGCTGTGAGGTTTCCAATACTTCTCTTCAGTAGCTCAGCCTGACTTTGGTCTCACCATGTTTACCCGCTGTAACCTGGCAGTACTGATACTTGTGCTGACTCTTCAAGATAAAGGTAAAGTTTTTTCATAGTTCATACTTTTATACCATGTCAGAACTGAGACAGTGGACGGTTAATATGTTTATCTACAGAATATTAAAACTTTTTTCTCTCCAGTTCACACAGGAGAAATCATCGGTGGCCACGAGGTTTCACCACATAGCAGACCGTACATGGTGTTATTGAAGATGCGCAAGTCTAATGGTCATGAATCACACTGTGATGGCTTCCTTGTGAATGAGGATTTTGTGATGACTGCTGCTCACTGCGAAGCCAAGTAAGTTTAACACAGTTTGTGTTTATCTAGAATGAATTATGTGACCCAGAAAATTTTGTTATCCCAATTACAAACTCAAGTTCTGCACTGAGACTCAGACATAGCCCTCATGGTGACCTCATAAATAAGTTTCTAAAACACTTTTCTATTTTTTATTTGACTACTAGATCAAAAACTGTTACTTTTATTGCTTGAAAAATGTTTGCACTTATTTAATTCCAGGGAGTATGAAGTCTTTCTGGGACTTCACAATTACTATAAAAAGAATGGAGTACAGCATATGAAGGTGCCTGGGAAAAATGCATTTCCACAGAAAGCCTATGATCCAACTAATTATAGAAATGACATAATGCTTCTAAAGGTAAAAGAAACAAAAGTCATTTTTCTTTGTATCTGATTTTTATTTATTTATTAAATTTTTTTTTACTTCATACTCATTTTTTGTTTATTGACTTTAGTAAATACTCAACTGAATCAAACAGCACTAAAATACACGGTACATACTGATGCTATTTTATCTCTCCTTGTTCCTGAAGTTGAGTACCAAGGCAAAGCTCAACAAGAATGTGAAACCTATTGCTCTCGCAGGCCGTGATGATGGGGCTGTGCCAAAATCATGTATAGTCCCTGGTTGGGGAAGGACAGAAAACGGTAAAGACTCTGACATACTCCTGGAAGTCAATGTGACCCTGACTGACAATGAGCTTTGTGCTAATGTAAATAAGTACTGCTCTGAGGGTGCGACTGGACCAAGAAAGGTAAGTAGTTTTTGTACCTTAAAAAACAAAGTTTGGTCAGCATTGATAATTAGCTCACTGTTCACTTGCTGCAATAACTACATACTGTGCATGTACTTCCAGGGAGACTCTGGGGGCCCATTAGTCTGCGAAGATGGAAAGGCGTATGGGGTGGTGTCCGCCAGCGGACCAAACCCATATAACCCAAGAATCTATAGTTATACTAAGATACCTGAATACAGAGACTGGATTGATTACATTATAGATAATAATGGAAAGTGGTAATACACGTAACACTGAAGTCCAAATTTTCAAATCCCAACATGTTTTTTTTTTTTTTTTAAATCAATCTGTCTTAAAAAAGAAGAGATCTGATAACTGAGATGTCAGCTGCCAGCTACAAACCTGAAGTTTCATTTTAGTTTAAAATCGCAAATTTAAATGTAGACTCAATACAGTTTATTAGATGTGAAAAATGCTGATGTTAGAGACTGCATTTCCTGCTCTTAAAATCAACAATAATAACTTTACTGCTTCATGCTTTTTTTTTTTTTTTAGATTAGTTTAAAAGAGAACCTGGGATGATATGTTGAATTGTAACATTTTATTAAACAATAATCTTTTGCTCTTTCACTGTGTTCTTATTTTCATTATACAAATACAGACTATATGTACATCTCCTGATCAGGTACCCTAGTTTAAATAAATGTGTACTGGTATCTTAGATTAACAATATCGTAGCACACTACAGTACATTAGATATGAATATATGAAGAAAAATGGGGACATACATTGTAAAATGATTTTATTTAAATCATGAAAGCTAAAGCAAGAACAGAATAAAACTGCTGATGATGCACTATTACCCTAAAACAGTAGCTTGAAAGATTGATTCAGTCCTACCAAATTAGAAAAATCTGCTCTCATATGGAGGAGAAATTGGGTATGGATCTCAAAGAAATTACTCGGTCTACATAGAAAACAGCTAACTCTTCCTTTAGAAAGTACCTTATAAAGATTTAAAATATCACGTCACATTTGACCTTTGACCTCTCCTTCAAGGCCAATAGGTTGATCTGAAGGTCAAAATAATAATAATGCTGTGTAGAGCTATTTAAATATATGTTTCTTACTGCCATTGTTTGTATTGACAACATATAAACATATAGGGAATGATATATGAGGATTCTAAATGTCACATTAGTTTGGACCTCTGACCTCTTCTTCAAGGTCAAATAAGGTCAAACTTTCATAAAATGTCTTTTATCTTTAAAACTTTGCTTTAAATTCTGCAGTCTTTGCAGCTTATGACTTTGTTAAGAGCAATTTAGATTTTGTAGCCAAAATGAATGCTGCAATATCTAATTTTTTTAAAAATTTTGTAATGGATGGATGGATTTCATAAAGGAGTACTGAAAATTAATTATACTAATAAATGGGGGTCAGAGCTTTTAGAGTTTGTAGGATAAGTCAGAGCATGGCTTGAGGACTCTTCACATTTCAGCATAGCAACACATTAATGGTGGTGACACTACATGGCTTTATATAGAGTGGATTTCAAGCTCATTCCTGACACGTCAAATAGAGAACAAACACGAATCACCACCTTGTTTTAAAATATCAGCTATGTGCATGCTTCCTACTATCATCATAATATTACCATCAATACCTTGTATATTCAGATGGATGTCATTCTACAATATCTTTTTTATCCATTCAATAGTGTCCACAATCACTTGCATATTCTCTTGTGTAAGGGTCACCTTCATTTGTTTGTCCAAATTTAAACTCCTACTTATGCTGACTTTGATGCAACTTAACGGTCTGAAATTTTAACCCTATTATTTATTAGCTCTCAAGATTGGAGTTCTGATTGGGAAACTTTAATGCTTTGGCCGATTTCATGCACAGCTATTTGAAATATGTAACATCAGTGCAGGTCAGCCACTGTGTGCGCAGTTAGTGTTTGGACAATGACAAGTTTTTTCTACACATCACTTCCTTGGATCAACTTTTGAGCCTCTAAAAATCAGGGACTATGTATAAAAATATCTGTAATTCCTAAACAGACAATGTAAAACTTTTGTTAAACCAAGAGAATTAAAGCTGAAACAGTGCATCTTGAAACAGCCACACCACTTTTTTTTTTTTACAAACATTTGTGAAAGAATGGGTCGCTCTCAGGAGCTCTCAACCTCACAAATGTGCTTCTGGAAGAATGGACAAAAATTCCCATAAACACTCCTAAACCTTGTGGAAAGCCTTCCCAGAAGAGTTGAAGCTGTTACAGCTGCAGCAGGTGGGCCGACATCATATTAAACCCTATGGATTAAGAATGGGATGTCACTCAAGTTCATATGCATGTGAAGGCAGACGAGCGAATACTTTTGGCAGTATAGTGTATGTGAGACTATTAGACAGTTACCAAGTGTGGGCTCAGCTGGTTCGTTTGTATTATTGTGATAAAGACTACAGTAATGCACTATGCTGGACTGGTGCAGGCTGTGGTCTGTTAGATTAGATCAAGGAGAGCTCCCCTACCGCTCCCCGCTGGATGTGGCCCCTCCCTGGGATGTAGGTGCTTTTTGGTTCCGGGACGTGTGGCTGGATATTCTGGCGTGGCTGTTGACCTGCTCCCTTGGGTGTGGTGGTCCGGGGTGGCTCGGGCCTCTTCGG
>VUQS01072479.1:0-11737 GCA_015108495.1 Heterochromis multidens
AGGTGACCAAGAACCCGATGGTCACTCTGACAGAGCTCCAGCATTGCTCTGTGGAGAGAGGAGAACCTTCAAGAAGGGCAACCATTTCTGCAGCACTCCACCAATCAGGTCTGTATGGTAGAGTGGCCAGACGGAAGCCACTCCTCAGTAAAAGGCACATGACAGCCTGCCTGGAGTTTGCCAAAAGGCACCTGAAGGACTCTGTCCATGAGACACAAAATTCTCTGGTCTGATGAAACAAAGACTGAACTCTTTGGCCTGAATGCCAAGCGTCATGTCTGGGGGAAACCAGGCACCATCACCTGGTTAATACCATGCCTACAGTGAATCATGGTGGTGGCAGCATCATGCTGTGGGGATGTTTTTCAGCAGCAGGAACTGGGAGACTAGTCAAGGTCGAGGCACAGATAAATGCAGCAATGTACAGAGACATCCTTGATGATCAACTACTCCAGAGCACTCTGGACCTCAGACTGGGGCGAAGGTTCATCTTCCAACAGGACAACGACTCTAAGCACACAGCCAAGTTAACAAAGGAATGGGACCACTCTGTGAATGTCCTTAAGTGGCCCAGCCAGAGCCCAGACTTGAACCTGATTGAACGTCTCTGGAGAAATCTGAAAAAGGCTGTGTGCCAACGCTCTCCATCCAACCTGATGGAGCATGAGAGGTTCTGTAAAGAAGAATGGGAGAAACTGCCCAAAAATAGCTGTGCCAAGATTGCAGCATCATACTCAAAAAAACTTGAGGCTGTAATTGCTGCCAAAGGTGCTTCAACAAAGTATTGAGCAAAGGCTGTGAATACTTATGTACATGTTATATTTTGGTTTTTTATTTTTTTTAAATTTGCAAGAATTTCAAGCAAACTTTTTTCATTTTGTCATTATGGGATATTTTGTGTAGAATTTTGAGGTGAAAAATGAGTTTAATCCATTATGGAATAAGCCTGTAAATGACTAAATGTGGAAGATACGAAGCGCTGTGAATTCTTTCTGGATGTACTGTATATCATTTAATAATTGTCACTAATTGTCTTTTGCAATTTTAAGTTTTTCATTAGTGTGTGCTCAAATATGGGACCTTGCGGGAGTGCTGGACTTTTTTTTTTTTTTCCATATTTTAACTAGCCAATACTCAGACATTTTTAGATCTGTCTGTCCCAAATTACAGATCCTGATTCATTTTGATGGTAGGAAAGAACATCTTTATCTTTAATAGTTTATTAGATATTCATGTTCAAACATTGCCTCAGATTTCAATGTGCGAAAAAATGGCCTGAAAGTGTGTCGACCACTTTTCAAAAATATTTATCTTAAAAAGTATTTGATACATGAAGCTAAAATTTCACAGCATTCATTATATATGTTCAAACTTTAGACCATAAAATATTTATGCAAATCGGAGATGGTTTAAATATCTATCAGATTAAATATATCAAGAGTCCATTCAGATGTACAAAATGATCATTTCCTTGTGTTAGAGCTTAGTGTTGACCAGATAAATGTAATGGCGACATTTGTTTCTCAATGAGATATTAGCCCAGCGCTCACCCACTTTACCTTGTTAAAGGCTGATCTTTAAATAAAGCAATAGTTTGACTTTGTTAAGTACTGTCTTTGTTTTGTACTGTGTTATGTCTAGACATTCACGACAAGATTGCCAGAACGGTGACTTGTCTGAGATGTCTGATATGAGAATTTCTGACAGAAAACCAGTTTTATATCTGTCAGTGCTGCTCAAACAGCTTTTACTTCTGGTAATTTAGTTTGAATAATTAATGTACTCAGTGGTTAGCACCAAGTAAGGAGCTATAAAGTTATTAAAATAATTAAGGAGCCTGAAGCATGTTAAATGCTCCAATATAAAAACTTCCTGTTAAAAGAAGGAGAAAAAACAAACAAACAAGCAGTGGCTTATATGGACTCGTTTTTGAGATATTTCATGTTGGATTCAGATTTTTACAGCACAGTGATTGCTTGGCAGTATATAACCTGCTAATTTTAGCAGGAATCTGCAAATTTTCATAGATTTTTTTCTAATAAGTTCTATTTTATTTTATTTAGATTTTTACTCATGGAGCTCCTTTATGTTATTTTCCTTTATGTAATAGTTTGGCCTGTTTGTGCTGTCGGCAAACTGACATACTTAATCACATTGAGAAAAGTAAAAAAAATAAAATAAATAAAAATAGGGGGTGGTAGATGGGTCATTTAGCCTGTTGCTAGATGGTTGCTAGGCATGTATAATTCTACTTTTGTGGATATAAATTAGATTTTGCTGTTGTAAAATTTAAACATTACAATGTTTTTATAAGGGTGGTGTCCATGGCAACATAATGACATGTACCTGCGTGCCAAGTTTGATTGCTCAACACCTGATAGTCTAGAAGGAGTTTATGTATTATTAGTATTATGTTATAGGCTGTGTTTAATGTTCTGGCTGCTGTGACAGGATTTCCCACCTTTCAAGATAAATCAAATGTATTTTATCTTAAATTCACAGAACAGTAACAAATGATCAGAGCCAGATGTGACATCTTGAAATGTTTTGTTTTGTTCAAAATTCAATTGTCAAGATCACAAGATAAACTAAAGCAGGAAAACATCATATCACTGAAGCTGGGACTATAAGATTTTGGCATTTTTGTGTGAAGCATAACTAAAAAAAATGTAATTATCCAACTGTACTCTGTTTAATAGATTTGACAGTTGGCAGAGACTTCTTCAGCTCTAGAAAACAAAAAAATTAGCACGAGGACAGTAGAGCAACTACGTACTAACGAGAAGAAGAAAAGTGTGAGAAAAGTTTTAGTACATAAAACTCAAGAAGTTTAATGTTTAAAATCGCGTCTTTAAATAGGTAGAAGCAGTTCGTATATAAGATCGGACAATGAAAATGAATATTACAACATAAAAACCTGTCAACTGTGCATTTTGAACATTACTTTTCATAAAGTAACAAATTGTGTATATAAAAAAAAAAGCATGAGGTTTGTGTTTTGTAGTTTCTGCTGAAGAAAAATGAAGTGATGTGCGTTTAATAGATCTGATAACAGTTTGATCAGAGCTTGTAACCTTGACAACAGTGAGCGAGGCAGGTTTATACTAGATAATACAACACAGGACAGGCAGGAATATTGATTGATGATTAAACCAAGTCAAACATGGAGTCGATGTGGATTTAAAGGCAAAGCACTGCTGTACACATGTTCCATACAAAGACCTGGCTTCCTGGTTGACCTGCTGACTTGTTTTTCCCCGACAGTTGCTGGTTACAGCATCTAACTGAAGCAATCTGTGAAACCTGTGTTAACATCAAACATCTTGAACTGATGTGAATTAGCCCCGTTTGGCCCCGCTGTGGAAAAAGTGGCTCAAGAGCACTAACGAGCAGGGGAAAAAGTTATGCAACCAGCTGCTGTCTGGAAAAGCCATTCTGTTTTATGATTATGCAACTGTGACGAGAATACAGTGAGAGTTTATATACTGCTTCATATGTCTATCTGAAGGCTTTATAACGCACCTATAGGCAAGCTTTTTGGAGTTAAAGCCAGTTTTTTTGGAGTCATTTCCATTTGATTATTTCAAATGTAGCAAAAGAATAACTGATCAAAGCAGCAAGCTTTTAGTTTTATCAATTTAGGCAACATGACAGACACTTTACAGGTAATAACATGCATTTAAGTGCCATGAGCATTGAAACAACCCCAGTACACAGTTAAAAAAAGAAAAAAAAAATAGCTGTACAGGCTATTTTGTGCGTTTCCTGTGATGTGGAGTTCATTTTATGCAGCTGAGTATCTTTAAATAAGAATAATGTAGTGGTAGGAACATCACATGTCCAGGAGCAGCACTCGTGGATCTTCCACCACCGCTTTGATCTTCCGTAAAAAGGTGACAGCTTCTCTGCCGTCAATGAGTCGGTGATCGTATGTGAGTGCTATGTACATCATGGGCCGGATCTCAACCTGCCAAAGCAGAAAGTAGATTTAAGAACATTATATATGAAAAAACTGTACGTTCAGTTTAGTGTTTGATTTAAAGAAAGAAGACCTTGGTATTTCATCACTGGACATAATTCTCACCTTGCCATTAACGGCCATGGGTCTGTCAAAGATGCCGTGCATGCCCAGGATGGCAGACTGTGGGGGGTTAATGATGGGTGTGCCAAACAAGGAGCCAAACACACCACCGTTGCTGATGGTAAAAGTGCCTCCATCCATATCTTCAACAGCAAGCTCATTTTTACGAGCCTGAGGAACACAACACAAAGGATTTTCTCATTTATTCAACACTGCACAACAACACATCCAGAAATAGCAATTATCTGGGAGAGTGCTCATCATAGTGAAAGGTTCAAAACCAAATCATTTTAGGACATCTGTGCTGTCTCTTGTGTTTAGTTCAAGTTCAAGTTCAAGTTGAGCTTTATTGTCATTTCAGCTACATACATGTTATACAGTACATAGTGAAACGAAACAACGTTTCTCTGGAACCAGGTGCTACATATAACATTTATGACAAAGTTACAGACTGTACATAAAGTGAGACGTGTGCGTTTACCTTTTCTCCCAGTGCATTAATGGCTTTCTCAATGTCAGTGAAGTTCATGGTCTCAACATTACGGATCACAGGTACGACAAGCCCCTAAATGTGAGAGGTTAATGAACCTGGTTAATCATGTGAGATTCAGGCAAATCAATGTTAGCTGGAATTTAACAGCAAAAAATATAAGGAGTCAAAAGAGAATCAAACGTGATACCTTTGGAGTGGCCACAGCAACGCTAATATCTACATAATCTCTGTAGACGATCTCTTTGGTTGTGTCATCAATAACTTCAAAAACATTTAGTAAAGAAAAAAAAGTTTTAATCAGTAAAGTTGGCTGATTGCACTCTGCCTGTGAGAGTAGAGATGTCTGTGTTCTTACCAGCATTGACAGCGGGTTGGTCAGTCAGAGCGTGTGCAGCAGCCTTAACAAACGCCGACATAAAACCCAGTTTGGTGTCGTGCTTCTTTAAGAAGGCATCCTTGTAGAGTTTCCTCAACTCCTGAATGTTGCTGAAATTTTGAACATTAGAGAAAAAGATGGAAATCAGGTCTCTTTGGTGCGGTTCCTGGCTGAAGAAAGCTGGACTGATGCTCACCTCATGTCCACCTCGTTGAAGGTGGTCAGCATGGCGCAGGTGTTCTGAGCCTCCTTCAGCCTCTGAGCAATCCTCAACCTCATACGGTTCATCTTCACCTGGACACAAGAAACAAAAAACTATGAACCATCTCCTTCGTGCACCTTTATTTTTCTATCTGATCACAGCATAAAGCCAAATTATTACCAACATTATAACAGAAGAATATATCAAATGTTGTATTAGCGTGTGTGTTACCCTGCTTTCTCCTCTGACTCCTGGTGCTGAAGGAGCTGCTGTGGGGGATGGAGCTGCAGCAGTGGGTTTGACAGCAGAAACTACGTGAAAAGAGAAAGACGTATTTTAAAAGTTTAATAAAAATCATGAATACATAGCTCCTGTAAGACAAGGGTTGAAGAGCCAACATGAATTGCTTGTGACCTAAAAAGATACAATATACATGAGAACAAAGTCAGTAACTACATAAAAAAAAAACAAAAAAAAAACTACAAACCAGGCTTGGCTTGGGCGGGCTGTGGTGGCACTGGAGGCATGGTAGCAGGGGCTGAGGGTGGAGGAGGGGGTGGAGGTGGAGGTGGAGGAGAGATTTCGGCTGCTGAAGGTGGTGCATCTGTAGCTGGGGAGGGGGCAGCTTTGGCAGCAACAGCTAAGAAGAAAGAAGTAGAGAAGAATAAAGTTTGTATAGATGCAATGATTGCCGTAACACGTTTTGCTTCACATTTTCATAATTTAATATGAAAAAAATCAGATTTCCTTTTAAACCATCTACAGGACATTTGCAGCAGAATGTGTGACACACGTGTTTCTAGATATAGTGGAAAAAGGTACAGCGCATCCAGAAAGTACATGTGTTCAGGGTGAACCTGCTCTCATCTGTGAAAAGCACGGGGCACCAGTGGTGGACCTGCCACAGTGTGTGTGTTAGTCTGTGATATGTACTAGAATGAAATGAAATCAATCAGCTCCACATGCAAGATACTGCACTGGATTAAATACGTATTGCAGCAACAACACAAAGTCTTTGCATTTACATAGCACCTTTTAACCTTAGCTAGGTTCTACAAAAGCTTTACTGAAAATAAATCAGCAAACCTCCTTTCCGGAGTTTAAAGAGAGGCGTTCCTCCTTCTACCTTCCCTCCATCAGGCACTAGTAATTCCTCGATTACACCAGCTGCAGGAGCGGGGACTTGCACTGAGGTCTGGAAGCACAAAACAAAGAAGTCTGTCATAATTTTAACAACACCACCAACAACCCCCCAAAAAAGACCATCACATATGATCTCAGGTTTCCTCTGTCATACCTTGTCAGTCTCGATCTCACAAACCACTTCATCTTCTGTCACAGAGTCGCCCACAGCTAAAAATTAAACAATAAAATCAATCAATCCACGAGCATGTATTGTATGTGCTGAACATTTACCACCAAAATCTGGCTTATTCTCACAGTAATTTATTTGTGACATATTTATACATACCAACCTTTCTCCCACCTCACATCCCCCTCTGTAACCGATTCTGCAAATGCAGGAGTTTTGACTGTGACCACTTCATCCCCTGTACAAAGAAAAAAAAAAGTATTTGCCGTCAGTTAAACACAGAGCAGAGCTCATTTGATGCTAAGATTTTTTTAAAGGCATAGATTTGATACATACTGTGAAGAGCAGACGTCTTAAAGTATCTTATTTGGTAGATATTGGCTGATGATGGAAAATCACATCTAAATGTCAAAAAGAAGGGCATTTACTTTTGTTTTGAGAAAAATTTAACCAAAAAAAAAAAAGAAATTACAAATTTATTTAGGGCTTCAATTAATTTATTGCTATTATTTATCAACCCGCTGATATATATTTTAATTAGGTTTAGCTCACATTAGATTGAGGAACTGATGAATCATTTCAGAGCTGATGTTGTTAAAAAGCACATGCAGTGCTGCCACACTTTATCATCAAATATTTAGGTTTTTTCTATACACATGTTCACAGCACAGAATGTGAGGGCATTCACAGACAGACACAAGATGAGGGGAGAGAACTTACAGCTGAGATTTCCTGTAAACTATCTGGCTGCAGACAGTGTGGCCTTAAAGGACGAACAAACAAAAGGCAAAAAAGAAAATCAGCACAAACTGCTGTCGCTGCTTTTCATTGAGCTCTAACATTAGATATGAGTGGAGCTTTTCTGAAAGCTGTAGTTAACCACTTGTGGGCTCCTCAGGCATCTTCGCCATTCAACCAGCATTACTCATCCTGCTTTAGACAACCCACTAATATCCATACATGGATGGATATTAGTGGGTGGGTGGACTGAATAAAGAGTGCAGCCTGAGATGTTACATTACTGCTGAGAGTGTAAAATCCAGCTAAACGCTTCGTCCACTGAGCGACATGCTTACCTGAAACACTCTGTCGGACCAGCACATTATTGACCTGAAAAGATACGAAAAAAGAAAATCAATTTCACAGCTATATATTTATTTACTGTGTTTTGACAGTTCATTTTGATTTAATGTATCATATTGATTAGAACTGACAATACAGACACACACACATACTCAACCTTCATCACGCATTGATTAGAGCAGCTGCAACTAGGAATTATTTTCGTCCTCAAATAAACTGAAGACTGTTTTCTCATTTGGGTGCTTGATTGATAAAATTTTACAGAGACTTATTGACATCTTTCAGTGTCTTGTTTTTCCACCATCAAACCCAGAAGATATTAATTTTACAATTATCCATCCATCCATCCATCCTCTTAACAGCTTATCCAATTTAGGGTGTATGAAAAAAATAAAATCGAGCTTAATTTGAAGTAAACTATTTGATTAATTGCTGTTATTCTAAAATGTGTCTAAATGGAAACCTGTAGGAGAAAATACAGTTGTGTCTCACACAGAATATACTATAAATATTAGAAGTGGGACTCAACACACAACCCACGATATGACATTATTGCGATTTTTAACATTTTGGGATATGCTGAGATATTACATATACATATATTGGGATATTACAACAACATATATTGTGATTTCTCAGCTTTTTTCAACTGCAAATGACGTCTTCAAAGTTAAACTTTGTCAATATTGGTTTTATCCAATAAGATAAATTTATCTCACTTCAGTTATTTTTTTGCTGCAAAATGAGATTGTCAAGCACATCAACACTGTCACTAAAACCTGCCATAAGACGGAGTCAGTCTGCTATCAGTCTGTGATTGAATGGGGTCAAATTGGCAATCACATGCAATCTGTTTCTGATAATATACTAATTAACTGCGATAAATCATCAAAAATCACGTATCTGTTGCCATTTACGTAGAAATTCACATTTAACTATTACATTTGTGCTCAGCAACCTTCCTGTTCTATAAGAATATAACCAGAATACAACCAGGTGGCAGCCAGTTGAGTCCCCTCGAGTTGTGCTCATTGACAAAGACTCGTTCAGACTGATGGCAACATGTTGGCAATCTGTAGATTCAAGGGGGTTGTCCTGTTTTTACTCATGTGACTGAGCCATCAGCTTGCTCTGAACTAACAGGTAGCAGTTTTGGATGGTTTTTGCTCGGCTAATGTTGTCTCAGGATGGAGGTGCGTGAGATGAGCCCTCTCGTTCATAGTATTTGCAGAGTATTTTAATTTATTTAATAAAATATAGATATTTGGTGTCAACATCACCACGCAAAATATTGGGGTACTATACTGTATCAACCCCCCCGTAATAAATATACTATAAATTTAATGGTTAGTTCCTACTAACTAAACTGGACACCTTAAGATCAGGGTGGCTGAACAATTTCCTCTTTCATTCTGTACATTTCTGATCTCTCATCTCATGCAACTGACTTTTCAAAGAAATGCCTGATGAACAATCTTTTGCTTTTCCTCAGTGAAAAATAAGAGTCTGAAAAACCTTCATACTTTAAACATTCAGCTAAGCTGCAGGATTTTTCCAGTGCTGACAACACAGGCTGCTATAAGGTCACTCCGCTGCTGCCTGATATGAGTCATATGTGTATTTTAGGGGCAGAGCCTTTCGAGAAGAGGTTGGTCTAGTTCTGGCTGCTTTTACAGTAATGTTTGTCTGGTGGAGTCACTTGTGACCCAGACCTAAACCTACTGATGTGGGCTGCCAGAGGAGGGCGGCGTTGTCAGAAATGGCTGAAATAATCCAACGTACATGGAAGCACGTACAGGCACGCAGCCAAGTGAGTCGCAAAGGTTTTTACTCTCTAAAATAACCAAATGCCTCAAAGGGGAGAGTTCAAGATTAAACAGGTTTATAAACCACTAACTCATCCTGCATTACCTCGTTCAGTCTGTCCCACTTGAGTCGTTTTTCCAGTCAAAATAATATATGGAACTTTTTAAAAAAGATCTTTTGTGTGATTACATACCCTCTTTTGGGTATTAGTCACACCCAGCTTAAACTAATGCAATCCAAAGTAGTTTTTACACATCCTGAACTTTTCTAGACATTACCTGACGGGCGTGCATGTGAGAACACAAATGTCATGCCTGTCTGATCGGACATTAAGTGGCTGTCCTGTTTCCTGCCTCCTGCACGCTCTAACCCAGCAGCACCACACCTAAACCGAATGAAGCAGTGAGAAGATGACTTAAGTGGAATTTTTTGGACCGGCACTAGGAGTACACCAGCTTGTGGCTGGGTTTTGTGTCTTCTCCTGCTCTCAAACCAGGGATCTTTTGACCACTGCACCATAGAGCCACCTATACTAATGGTATTTAAAGGTACAGTTAGTTGTGTTTTTAAGGGTTATTAAATAGAAAAAAATAATGTTGTACTCATAAATATACACTGATTAGTGTGTAATTACATCTTAAATTACATTAAGTCAAACTGACTTAGAATTAATCCATTAAAAATACATAGTAGCCGGCGCCAGTTTGCGAAAGCCGCCATGTTGCCCTGCCATCCTAAATTCAACAGCCGAGATGGATATCGGCGTTCTGCCTATGGCAAAAATTTAAACATGTTTGCGTTTTGTGTGTGTTGCTACAGAGCAGCCACATATGTAGTACACCACAGGTGGAGGAGAAGTCGTAGGTGTTCACGTGCAGTGGAAGCAAATTTTAATTCGTGCCTGCACCTTCAGACTGAAGATATTAAGGATCATACCTATGTTTTATCATCTGAGAAGGGTTTTAAAAAAAAACAAAAAAAAAAACATGTTTGTCCTACAGTGGCCACCGTAGGTAGTATTATTCACTTGAATTGGGAGGGGTAAGAAAACAGAATTCAGTTGACTGCAATCTGCAATCTACTGACCTCTAGTGGTGAGATTTTCCACACTGTGCCTTTAATTGAGTAAACATAACTTAGGTCGACTAATGAAAATAACTATTCATCAGAGCCTGACACTGATACTTAAATTAACCATTTGGCTAAAAAAAAATAATTTTTTTTTTGTTTATTCTGTTATTTTATTTCTTACCTCTTGAACTGAACTGCCCTACTAATGTCTTTCATCTCTTCATTAGACAATCTTTAAACACAAAATTGATGTAGCACAACAAATAAACATTTGTTACTGCCAGCTTACTTTCCCATAGCCCAGTGTCATTTAAAAAGGTCAATATGAGCCTAAATGCCTGTGCATCCCTATTATAAACATCCAGTTGATGTGTGTGCAGGGTTAAAAATAAGCACGCAACACAACTCGGTCATCACAAAGCGACCAACATGACCGAAAGAGGAGTCCACACCTCTGCTGAGACTTCAGACAAAATGCCAGCCTTCACTCTGCACCCCATCGCTTTTATCGAAGCAAACTGACAACCAAGAGCATTAACCATGAAACCATGATAACCATGAAACCATGATAACCATGATAACCATGAAACCATGATAACCATGAAACCATGATAACCATGATAACCATGATAACCATGAAACCATGATAACCATGATAACCATGAAACCATGATAACCATGAAACCATGAAAACCATGAAACCATGATAACCATGAAACCATGATAACCATGAAACCATGATAACCATGAAACCATGATAACCATGAAACCATGATAACCATGATAACCATGAAACCATGATAACCATGAAACCATGATAACCATGATAACCATGAAACCATGATAACCATGATAACCATGAAACCATGATAACCATGAAACCATGATAACCATGAAACCATGAAACCATGAAACCATGATAACCATGATAACCATGAAACCATGATAACCATGAAACCATGATAACCATGATAACCATGAAATCATGATCAGCACCGCTCTGCACTGACAACACGTGCACTAGGATCTCAAAAGAAGTACAGTTCAACCCTGAGGAGACATTTACTACCATCCAGCTCATATTTCAGCTCATGCATCTGCACGCACTGCTGGACTTGTGAGGGGAAAGCCATACTATCTGTTACACACACACGTCTGACATGGGCTATTATTACACACACACACACACACACACACACACACACACACACACACACACACACACACACACACACACACAGTGCTTTTATAACTACCAAGAAACAAAACAGCTAGCAGGACAGGTAGTGGGGTGGGTGTGCAGGACCTCTGTC
>VUQS01072507.1:0-10409 GCA_015108495.1 Heterochromis multidens
AGTATGGCACTGGCCACAACAGACTCATAGAAAATCCTGAGCATCGTCTGACAGATGTTAAAAGACCTCAGCTGCCTCAGAAAATAGAGACGGCTCTGGCTCTTCCTGTACAGTGCAGTTGTATTTTTAACCCAGTCCAGTTTATTGTCAATGTGTACTCCGAGGTATTTGTAGTCCTCCACTATGTCCACATCAACCCCCTGGATTGAAACAGGGGTCACTGGTTTTCTGGTCCTCCTAAAGTCCACAAACATTTCCTTGGTCTTTGTCACATTCAGCTGCAGATTATTGTGCTCGCACGACGTGACAAAGGAATCCACCACAGCCTGGTACATATTGTGGTCTTTCTGTCAGCTAACCCTTACAGTGCTCGCCGGCTGGTCCAGATGGGCATAGACACAATTGAGCAGGTAGATGATGGCGTCCTCAACTCCAAGGCGGGGCTGGTAAGCGAACTGAAGGGGGTCCAGATGTGGTCTGACCATAGGTCAGTGCTGGTCGAGGATGAGTCTTTCCAGGGTCTTCATGGCGTGGGAAGTCAGTGCTACAGGTCTGTGGTCCTGTGGTCCTGGGGCCACTGGGACGTGGCGTCTTTGGTACAGGAACGAGGCATGATGTCTTCCACAGCACTGGGACCCTCTGCAGCCTCAGGCTCATCATGAAGAGTTTATAAAAGACTCCACAAAGCTGGGGGACACAGGCCTTGAGGACACTGGGACTCACCCCGTCTGGTCTGAGTGGACTTGCCTGAGTGGAGTCTACTCATTTGTCTCTGAATCTAAGTGAAAGTGACAGGTGGGAGAGGGTTGTCAGGTCTTTCACAGGAGGCTATGATGCAATGAGGAAAGAGAGTGGCATGGCTGTGGATTGACTGCAGATAAGTCAGTAGGAGGATGAGCATTAACTGCAGAGTCAAATCTGTTGAAGAACAAATTCAACTAGTTGGCTCTGTCCTCACCGCCCTCAGCTCCTCTGCTGTTGGATGGCCTGAATCCAGTGATGATCTTCATGCCACTCCATACCTCTCTCATGCTGTTCTGCTAGAGTTTCCACTCCAGTTTTCTCCTATAATTGTCCTTAGCCTCTCTGATCTTGCCCCTCAATAATCCCGGAACCATTCTCACCTCCTCTTTTATTGCCCACTCTGAAGGCCCTCTTGAGGAGGGCTTTGATGTCCTTAGTTACCCATGGCTTGTATTTGGGTAACAATGGACCGTTCGAGCTGGGACAATAGAGTCGGTGCAGAAGGTTTTGTAATCAGTGATACACTCAGTATGCCCATTGATGTCCTCATCGTGGGGCTCACAAAGTGCCTGCCAGTCTGTCACCTCAAAACAGCCCTGTAGTTCAACCAAGGGCTCCTCCGACCACCTCCTAATACTCCTTGTGGTCACAGGCTCCCTCTTCACAACAGAGTGATAGTAGAACTGTTTTTTATTCGCAATTATTACTTTGAGCGTTTCGTAGGAGAGTCCCAACACATCCCAAGAGGGATAAGAAGTTAAGAAAATAGATGGATGAGTGCACAATAATTAGTAAACCACAGAAATGTGTTTTGAAACTCCAAAGCTAGGTATTGTTTCACTTGCACTGCTAACTGACATTCAGTGATGTGCTTGAGAATATGCCACTGAACTGTGGTTACAAGTCATATGGCAAAAATCCCCTCACAGATGTCCAATCTTTGTTCAAATGAAGACTAAATTTGTCACGTCGAAAAAAACCCACTTCAAAAAGCCAATTATGATTTTAAAGTGACTTAATGACATTTAAATTTAGATCACCCTATGAAATAACTGTGAATTGTTGTGGCTCAGGCTGGCAGTGGGTTGTCCAGGTAGGGTTGACCCAGCCTCTCCACATGCTTTAGTGTTTTCTGAGTCAATTGCTTCATTTCCACTGGTGTGTGAGTAAATAAAAACACTGTGCAACATTTTGTTGGACCTCTAAGCTTAAAAAGTATGGTATAAGTGCAGGCCATTTAGGAAAGAATCATCTTCTTTTTAGCTATGGTTTGGAATTTGTTTTAGCACCTTTTTATTTAAAGACATCTGACCAAATGAAATAATTTTACTGAACTTGGATAGAAATTCTCCTCAAAACCAAAAATCCATGTTTTGACACCATTTATTGCAGTAAATAAAATGTACCAAAAACCAATTTCATGTGTGTTTCTCAGTTTAAGAGTCACTGAAGTTTTCCTCATCTCTTATCTGCCCTCTAAATATTCAAATGCATTTCCCTGAATTACAGTAAAGGTCCATGAGTGAATTGATTTATTTACCACTGACGTACAAAGAAATCATTTTAAAAATTTAATTTCAAATGTGTAACTCTTTTCTCAGTCATCCTTTTCCTCCTCCTCTTCATCTGTCTCTTCCATTTCCTCCCGGGCAGCCTGTTGCTCCTCTAAAGCTTCTTTCAGGGCCTGTTCCTCCTCCAGTGATGGGTCCAAGGCCTCTGTGATTTCTGGTCCACTGGGATATTCTTTCTTTGGCAGTGGGGGTAAAGGTGGGCTATACCCTCCCCCTGTATACTTTAGACCCCATCCAACATATATGTTGTCAAACTCCCTGTATTAAGAGACAGCATGTGGTAGTTTGTAAATTGCAGCAATCCCTTCAGGACAATGTGATGTTATATGGACAAACAAAGGCGCTTACTTTCTACAAGCATATGCATATCCTCCTGGCCAGAGATTAGAGCGCAGCACAGCTACTGCATGCTGAGATGTGAATGTGGAGGACAACTTGAGGGTCCAGGGAGGAGTGCTGAACATTTCTGAGAAAACACAGAGACTGAATTCAAAATTCATATATATAAAACACTATAGTCTTCAGAACAATAGGTCTGGGGTTCGAATCCCGACCAGGGCATGCATCCAATAATGGTCCCCAGGCTAGGCCCCCCGTGCTACCCAAAGCCCACCTTAGTACATGAGCGAGAGACATAGAATTGAAACCATAGCGGCTCGGAGGTGGCCCAGATTAACAAGGTCCGCGTCAGGTGTTGAGGAACCAGGACAAACTGATGAGAAGTGGGCATAAGTGGACAACGGCTGAGAACAGGGAACTGCTGGAATGCTACCACACATGTAACCCCAGTGAAAGGGGTTACATGAAGAGGATATGGGACCTATGGAGGCTTCGATACCCAACATCTACACTAACATCAAAACAACTAGTAGCTCAGTGTTCCAACATACGGAAGAAGCAACTATCACAACTAGAGATTGACAAGGTACAACACAAATGCTACGGCAAGGGGGAGCCAGGACGTCAGGTCATCATCCCTACACTCTGAGATTGGGTACCAAGCCTCAAGAACAACTGGTACATTGAACACCAGAGCAGCTGACCTGAAAGAGAAGATCATGGCTAAGCTGAAAACCTGGACCCTCCGTGGCAGATTACCAAGACTATGTGAAGTACCCTCTGAAAGTCTACTAGAAGATGTGAATGCAGCATTATGGACAATCCCTACTGTTACCAACACTGAAACCAACCAGCTGATCTATACCACAGCAACAGTGATCCTTGAGATGCTTTGCTACAAGATGAACAGCCACAAGGAGCAGTGCCCTCCACAGAGAAGGAGTCTAGATGCTAAGATCAAGGCAGCAGGAGGGAAGTTAGCCAACTATCTGGACTGCAGAAAGGTGTGATGAAGAAAGGGGTTCCTAAGAAACTACTACCACTTATGCCTTCGTGTTCCAGTAGCCCACTTCTCATCAGTATGTCCTGGTTCCTCAACAACTGACGCAAACCTTGTTAATCCAGGCGACGTCCGAGCCGCTATGGCTTCAATTATATGTCTCTCACTCATGTACTGAGGTAGGCTTTGGGTAGCATGGGGGGCCTAGCTTGGGGACGATTACTGGAAGTAACGTCAGTAAAGTCAGGTAGTGTTACCACTATGCCATCCAACAATAAATAGAATTTTGGGAATTCATGACCCAAACTTATAACCTTGTCATCAGTGTAAGAGACTTCTGAACCCTGAACTTTCTGGTTTGGCTGAAAATGCCCAAAATCAAAGACTAACCTACATCTTGGGAGATGGGAGTCAGCATAGGGGGTCCAACCTCTGGCTCGGTTTCATCAGGCTCTTCTTCCTTCTCATCAGCCTCTCCCTCCTCATTAGTTTCCTCTCCTGGTTTTACAGCCAAGTTCACCCACGTGCAACGACCCTAAAATCAATTTTTAAACATTAAATACAGACAATACAGGCTCCAATCTCCCCACAACCCTGAATTGGATAAGTGGAAGAAGAGTGATGGATAAGTACAGAGACACTGATAAGCGGAAAGAATGCCCGTGCACCTTTTCTTGTCAGACTAGTACCTGTGGCAAGATGTGTTGAACATGATGCACCCAGGTAGACAAAGACTCAGCCATTTCAGCAACTGGAATGCCCTCAAAGTCAGGATTTGCTTCATAGTTGTCACGGGGTGCTTCATCTTCCTCATCACCTTCTTCCTCCCCAGCCTGGTAGAAGCCCTGCGGGCTGACCTGTGTGCCAGCAGAGATTCGGGCAATCTGTGCTCGTAAATAGTTAGCTTCATTCCCAGGAAAAAGTGGGTAGCTCACAATTGGGGTGTCCAGCCTCCCAGTGAAAAATTTGTAGATCTGCCGAGCAGCAGTGATCTGTGCAGGACTGACTGAAGGTAGCTTTACCCAAGGAAGACCAGGCTCACTGCACACATAGTAAACAAACTTATTAGCACCTGTTCCCGTGGCTTCCTTTGGCACAACTGGTGGGGGTTTATAGGTCAACTGAGGAAGTGGATCTATCTGAAAACAAAAGCACAATAGGACAAGATTAATAACAATTTACTGATTAATTTCACTTTAATTAATACTTTATGAAAAAATGGGGTGGGGGAAGTAGAAGACCAGGAAAACAATTAAAATACTATTTACTGATTTTATAAATCTCTGGCTTTAATCTCACAATTTTTTGTAGTATATTTATGAGTAAAATTGTGGAATCCTAGCCTTTACCTCAGCTCCATAACTCAATTTTTTACTTTTATTTAATATGCTAATATGCTAATCACTGTGTGTGTGAAGCACAGTACATGACAACAATGAGTGCCATTTAGTGAGGTTAGAATCAGAAGTTCTTCAGTGGGTTGCTTCAATTTCCAGTCATTTCTTTAGAGATTCTCTCTGTTCTCTGTTGGAATGTAAGATCAGACCATGGCATGTAAGCGGGAAGATATTTCTTTTACTGACATTTAGGACAAAGGCGTTAAATTCAGTTTCAATAAGGGCCACACTGGGAAATGAGAATTACATCATGGGCCAGAAGGTACATAGGCATACTTCTTTCTAAATATGGAGCTCTTCCACAATTTGAAAATGTTTGAAGAATAACTGCTACACTGATTAAGTATTTTTCACTTCCTCACCTCATTCTCCTCAATATCGACCTCTCTCTCCTCTTCTTCAGCTGCTTCATCAATGCTATGCTCTTCCCCTTCAACAACAGCTTCAGCAACAATATAGCTGCTTTCTGTTCCTAGAATTTTGCCCCACAGTCGGCAGTGCAACAGCGGCTGTGACTCAACAAGCTGCTTGAGAGCAAGAAAAATTCTCTGCATCTCCTCTCTGCCCAGACCCACTCCAGCCTGCTCCAGGTAGAAGCCCAACTCACTCACATTACGAAGAGGTGTTTCCACCTAATGAAGACCAACAAACTGTGTTACATAATGCAAATTCAGTTTTATATACTGAACAAGTAATACATACATAAGTTGCATTCGTATGTTTTCAGGTGAAAAAGCATGTCTGATGTGTCTGACAGTATTATGGATATATTTGTTAAGATGGGGGTTTGTCAAAGTGGGGCTTCTGTGGCACAAACCAGATAATCACACTCCTTAATGGCAAGTGCAAATTAAAAACATATTCATCCAACAGCAGCACTTTGCAGTTATGGCTAACTTGTCAAATTTTCCTTAAAAAGACACAAAACAACCAGATGCACTAAATATAAAAAAAGACTAACAGACCATAAAAAAGCAGAAAACATCCACATTTTTCAGCATCTGTGGAACAGTTCCAAGAAATTAAAACAGTTAGTGCTGACATTCAGCAAGGATGGAACTCTTCAGATAATGATAATAATAATAATACTAATAATAACGATAGTGGTAGTAATAGTAATCAATTTAAAGATGTGTCTTTAAATTTTCCAAGACAGCCTGACCTTATTTGTTTATACACATGGTCTGAGGCACTTCTAAATTTAGCGTTGAGTACCCAAAGGTAATAGGTAGCACAAGCACAAAACTTCGATAGTTGACAAATGTTAATTACACCAATGCCAACAAACATGCTAATGTTCTGTTAGAGAGAATATCTCTGGGATACTGGTTTGATAGCTCCTTCGAGGACAGTGACTTCGGTCAGAGAGTAGGGCACAGAGAGTTCATCCCAGATAGACTTTAATGATTTCGCGTGAATAAAAGGTCATTAGCATGGCAAATGGCATACAAGGGCGTGATACAATGTGTGGTTGTTTGTGCATGAACGCACACGGCTGGCATTCGCTACTCCTCATCACCCATGGAAAATGTGCATAGTGGCACTGGCCTTGTGGTAAAGATGTACTGTCGTAAAAACATGTAACATAATCAACTACAGCAAGAGCACTGCGAACAAATTGGTGAACTTGCTAATGTATAATGGCATTACAACTACAATCATAACAATGAAAACTGAAATATAACGAAACTTTCTGACAATTTGACACTTAATCAGAGCATGAAACAAAATGGAGCATATCATTTATATATAGCAGATGATTGGTTTAAAAGCATCACATGGTGATTCACTTCCTAATCTCATATCCATCATCTTAATATAACAACGGGACAGATTGCTGTATATAAAAGTTGTAGAACAGTCAGTGTAGGTGTGTGTGGCCAGTACCAATTCCTCCTCATGGTCTGTTTCTTCTGGCTGAGTAAAGAGCAGGCACTGTTGCTCAGCCAGCTGCTCATCAGCTGTAGTCTCTGGAAGGTCTTGCAGAGTGCTCTGCATCTCTTCTAACAAACCCCGTTTTACATCACTGCTCATATCCTCTATCACATCCACTGCATCATGTGGCTGCTCATCCATCAACTTTATCAGCAAGCGAGTGAGATGGTCATAACTGGAACATCAATTGCACAGTTTAGTACATGTCAACCGAGAAATGTTAGTCATACATATTAGTATACAACTACCATATGGCTCTACAAGACAGGCACTTTTTCTTTGAAAAGTTTGTCATGGGTTTATTCCGTTGTATTGTTGTACTACTGTATTAGTTCATCTCAATTGCATCAATTGCAACCGGAAAATTACATAAATTGTATCAGTGTCCAAAAACCTTAAGACCTAACTGTACCATAAATATTTCCTCAAAATGAACACAATAGTACTTACTTGTACTATTGCCCTAATTTCCTAAAACATTTCCAAATTCTAACAAAGAATGAGAAATGCTCTTTCTGATGTGAACAAGTAACAAACAGTATTGAAGGACTTTGAAAATTGTTTTGACAACTCAAGAGTTTCAGAATTGTGCCAAAGCAACTGAGAAAAACTGTATAATAACAAATAGTGACAAGCACTGTTCTTAAATGTATGTTCTTAAAGAGCCATTTGTAATATTTTGTTATTTTGTAACTTGTTAATTATTGTTCTTATTGTCCTGGAGCAACTGTGGCGACATAATTTACTCAGGGATTAATAAAGTATTCTGATTCTGATTGAACACAGTAAGAGAGGGATGAAAAAACAAAGGCTGTCACAAAGTTTACTAGACACCATGAAATATACCCTGATCAACAGTTTACATACCCTGAAAGTTTTGGCATGATAACAAACACACAAGTTGTTCATGTTTCATTCAGTGCTGCATTGACTTTGGATTCTGAGCCATGAGGAAAGCAAAAGAATTATCAAAGGATCTGCAGGAGAAGATAGTTGAACTTTATAAACATTTAACATTTCCATATGGTATCCTCTGTAGTAAAATAAAAGCAAGCCCTAACACACCTACTGCTTACCAAGTTGTTTTGCCAGCAGTGCTTATTCCCAAAGCTTTGGCTTGTTTACATGGAAATCATTTCAGTAATCACCTAAGTGCAGAATGCACACTCCAAAGAGCAAGGCACATTCTAGTAATAATGGAATATTTCACACACCTGAATGCGCTTTATCTTGTAAGGTCTTTACCCTACAATAATACAGAGAAAACCCCAACAATCAGACGACCCCCTATGAGCAAGCACTTGGCGACAGTGGGAAGGAAAAAGTCCCTTTTAACAGGAAGAAACCTCAGACAGAACCAGGCTCAGGGAGGGGCAGCCATCTGCCGCGACCGGTTGTATAGCCACAGCTTATGTCACCTGCCAAGCGGCATGTTTATCATATGCTGTCAGGGACGCAGCCCATAACCCTGCTGCAAACAAACCAAAAGCAACAGTATGGAACTTATTGAAAGTGACTAGGCATTAACTAACTCTCAGTGAAGAAGATAAACTGATATTGGGAAAATGGAGAAAAGCAGAGGGAAGTAAATCAGAGAACTAATTATTTGAACTGACACTTTATTATAATTGAATAATAACTCTAATCACAGACATTTTGATAAGTGGATGACGAAGAGTTCTAGTGCAGTGAACAAATATTTCCTATCTTCCGTTACACAGATATTGTGATATCTATCCATCCATCCATATTGTGAAAAATCATATAATTATTTACCGCCGCCAAGGAGGTCATGTTTTTGGTAGTGTTTCTGTCTGTAAACACAATAGCTTGAAAAGTTTTGAATGCATTCTGAACAAACTTCGTAGGAGTGTAGAGTGGGGTCGTTAATAACCCATTCAAATTTGCCTTACATCCACCAAGGTCCTTAAGGTCAGCTTAATGATTTATTGGTCAAAAAGTGTGGTGTGTATTGTCAACATATAGAAAGTACCATATAAAGATTTAAAATATTATGTCACATTTGACCTCTGACCTCTCCTTTAAGGTTAATAGATTGATCTGAAGGTCAAAGTGATAATAATCCTATATAGAGCTATTTAAAACTATGTTTCTTACTGCCATTGTTTGTACTGACAACAAGGCATATAAGGAATGATATATTGGGATTGTAAATATCACATTACTTTGGACATCTGACCTCTTCTTCAAGGTCAAATAAGGTCAAACTTTCATAAAATGCCTTTTATCTTTAAATGGGCCTACAGTTGTGCTCATATGTAAACTTATGAGCACAACTGTAGGCCCATGAACAAGAGTCAATTTTCTTGTTTGTGTACACAAACTTGGCCAAATAAAGATGATTCTGATTCTGATTCTGATATTTAGAATCAGACTTCACACTTCTGTTAAAGATCTGGGTGAAGATGAGAGGCAGTTGGTCGGCACAGATTTTCAGGCAGGAGGGGGACACACCATCAGGTCCTGGAGCCTTCCTGGTCTTCTGTCTCTGGAAGAGCAGACACACATCTTCCTCACAGATTTTTAGTGCAGGCAGGGGGTCAGAGGGGAGGGGAATGAGGGCTGCAGGTAGACTTTTTGTTTAGGTGCGATCACCTAATGTATCGCATTACTTTGGACATCTGACCTCTTATGCCAGGCTTTTAGGACAGTTAAACACTGCGCTGATCAAGAAGGCACAACAGCGGCTCCACTTCCTTAGGATCCTGAAAAACAACGCTCTAGCCAAGGAGCTGCTGCTGTCCTTCTACAGATGTTCTGTTGAGAGTGTACTGGCGTACTGCATCCCAGTGTGGTTTGCCAACTGCACTACTCAGAAAAAAACAGCGCTCCAGAGGGTCATCAACACAGCACAGAAGATTGTCAGCTGTGCTCTCCTCTCCCTAGAGGAGCTCTACGGGTCCCACTGCTACAGTAAAGCCCGCAGCATCCTGAAGGACACATCCCACCCAGCTCATCACCTGTCCAGCTGTTACCCTCAGGAAGGCGGTACAGGACAATAAAAGCAAAAACAAACAGACTGAAAAACAGCACATATCCCAGGGCTGCTGCAGTAATAAATAATAAACAATAAATGAACATTCCCCTTCACTAACCTGTGCAATATCCAGACTGTGAAATCAATAATGACTCGAGCACACACACACATATATATGAAGATAAGAATAATTTTATTGATCCCAAAGGGAAATTCGTATGTCTGACAGCTCCTCTGCTAGTTATATGAGAATTGTAAAGCCTGATGGCTGTGGGTGCGAATGATTTTCTGTAGAGAGGAGTCTTCCAGTTGTGGTCTGATCTGCCAAGTGGTGGTAAAGCAGTAGCTCTGTAAGCTTCTTTGACATTGGCGTACAGCAGATCAAGGGTTTTATTTTCTCTGGTAGGACAGTCAACAAATTGTGT
>VUQS01072511.1:0-10451 GCA_015108495.1 Heterochromis multidens
CTGTGAGATGGCTGTGAATAATTTTTTCTCTAATGGTTATAATTTTGTTAGTGAAAAAATTCATGAAGTCATTACTAGTTACGGTTAAAGGAATGCTTGGCTCAACAGAGCTCTGACTCTTTGTCAGCCTGGCTACAGTGCTGAAGAGAAACCTGGGGTTGTTCTTATTTTCTTCAATCAGTGAAGAATAGTAAGATGTCCTAGCTTTACGCAGGGCTTTTTTATAGAGCAACAAACTCTCTTTCCAGACTAAATGAAGCTCTCCTAAATTAGTGAAACGCCATTTCCTCTCCAGCTTACGGGTTATCTGCTTTAAGGTGTGAGTTTGAGAGTTATACCAGGGAGTCAAGCACTTCTGATTTGAGGTTTTCTTTTTAAGAGGAGCCACAGTATCCAGAGTTGTACGCAGTGAGGATGTAACACTATTAATAATCGACCTCTGTGGAAGTAGAGTTTAGGTAGCTGCTCTGCACTGTGTTAGCATATGGCATTGAAGATAACAGTGGAGGAATTATATCCTTAAACTTAGTTACAGCACTACAGCACTTAAGGGGCTGGTCAGCTCAGCGAAACCGGGCACGAACCGGCAGTAGTAGCCAGCCAGCTCCAAGAACCACCTCACCTCTTTTTTGGTCTTGGGGCGCAGGCAGGATGCGATGGCAGCTGTTTTATCTGTTTGAGGGCGCACCTGTCCGCCCCCCAAGTGGTACCCCAGATACTGTACCTCCCTCTGTCCAACCGCACACTTCTTCGGGTTGGCCGTGAGCCCCACCTGCATCAGGCACTCCAGGACTGTGGCCACCCGCTGCACATGCTCCTCCCAGGTGTCGCTATGGATGATAACATCATCCAGGTAGGTGGCAGCATATGCAGCGTGCAGACGCAGCACCCGGTCAATGAGGCGCTGGAAAGTGGCCGGGGCTCCGAACAAGCCAAACAGAAGCGTGAGAAATTGGTACAAACTGTACAGAGTGGAGAAGGCAGTTTTTTCCCTGGACTCTGGAGACAAGGGAATCTGCCAGTAGCCCTTGGTCAAATCCAGTGTCGTGAAAAAATGAGCAGTGCCTAACCAGTCCAGGAGCTCATCGACATGGGATAAGCATCAAACTATGACACCTCATTCACTCTGCGATAATCCACACAGAACCATATAGTGGTGTGACCGGGCAGGGAGGAGAACACATCTTCAAAACGCTATTGCAATGCTGCAACATCCATTCTCTGGGTCTGTGTGAGATGGTTATCACAATGGAGGGAGGTGGGAATGGTTGAATTTGGCACCTCCAGGCCCAACTCATCTCTTTCCCTCACCAGGCGCTTTTGGAATGGTTCCAGCCACCTGGCTGGCCAATAAAATCGGGCCATTATTCGTTCCAGACTTTTGTTATATACCATATGCCCTGCCATGGGGTTATAATGAGCCACCTGAAAAATCATTTCCCGGCAGCTTTTTGGCACCAGCAACTGGGTGTGTTCCTCCTCCCTGCAAGTGTCATGACTCACTCCATACAATCTGTCCCTAATCAACACCAAATGTGGAAATGTCAGTGTTGCGTCAGGGTACACCATTTGACCATCAATTTTCATCACTTGGTCAGAGGCTGAGCATAGAGTATCATCACGAGACTGCTCTAGTGGGAAATCTCCCATGGAGTGAATTGCACCCCAGAGTCAGCGTTGGACGACCTCGCGTAACCACTGAGCGCAGCACAGGCACTACAGGTCACTTGTAAACGCATCTCCACACACTGCCCCAACAGGTTATTAAATCCCGGCCAATCTATTCCCAGAATGAAGGGATGTGTCAGGCAGGAGCTAACCGCGGCCTTGACTCTATGCATTTTGCCCTTATGTTTAATGACTAGCGGCACTATGGGATATTTGTGGACATCCGCATGTACACATCTAACCTCAACCCATTCTGCCTCCAGCAATGCCCCTGGCCGAACTAGGGTTTGGTGGACCAAGGTCTGCGTACAGCCCGAGTCCACCATAGCCTGGCGTATACCCCCTTGGCACCTTACCGGAACACTGTATGTCAGTCCCGGACTGGGGGAAGGTGTTCGAGGGCCGGCAACGGGGAACACCTGTCCCACCTCCATTATCGGGCAGTCCCGACGGACGTGTCCCGGCCGCCCACACCTCCAACACTCCTGCCCTGGCGTTCGTGTGGCTCCCGGTGGGTGGGGCATAGCGTCCGTAGCCGCCGGGACCAGGTGATGCCAACTCCTGGAGCCTCCTCCTTGGGGCTGGGACCGGCCGACTACCTGTCGCCGGTTGGGGCCGCCTCCTTCGGCCGCTCTGCTAGATGGTCCTCGCCCAGGGTCACCGCCACCTGCAGGTTGGCTGGCCGGTGGCAACAGACCCACTCCGCCGTGCCTGCCAGGAGCCCTTCCACAAATTGCTCCATCACAATCAGCTGCACTGGGCGAGCCTCTCCCTCTGTGGGCTTAAGCCATCGAGCCACCGCATCATATAACCGCCTAGTGATGGCAAATGGCCGGTCCTCCGGCCCCATCCAGTCCCCCCCGAAAGCCACGATGGTAGTCCTCTGCCACGAGGCCCAGGCGATCCACCACCACCCAGCAGACGTCATCAAAACAATTCCTCGCTACTGGGGGCAGGCTGAGGGCTGCCACCTGGGCCTCCCCCAACAGCAAGGGGAGCAGCCGCAGAGCCCATTCCTCTTTGGGCCACCGACATGCTGCCACGGTGGCTCAAAAAACTTCCAGGAAGGCCTGGGGGTCATCCCTTTCCCCCATCCGGTGGAGCGACACCGTTGGGCCCGGGGGAGGCAGCAGCAGTGCTTGAGCACAGCCAGACCGAGCGACCAGGTTCTCCAACACCTTGGTCTGGCCCTGCAGTCGGTCGTTCTTCTCCTGTGGCCGCTCCCTCTGGTCCTTGGCGTGCTACTGAAATAGGGAGACATGATGACAGATAATGAGCGTCAGCCGTGCCACTCTCCTAGTTAAGGAAAGCTGAGAGGAAGGTCCAAGTCCAGAGTGAGATTCAATACATTCTGGACCTGCAAAGCTACACACATTAGGGAAGTTGTCACGGGAGAGTTTGCTCCAGGCCCAGGAACGTCAGCAGCACCTGTACAATAAAGGGACTAGGCTCAGACAGTTTTCACCGGGAGATAAAGTGCTTGTATTGCTCCCTTCATCCAGCTCAAAATTACTTGCCAAGTGACAAGGACCCTTCGTGGTCACACGAGGACATTGACTATGAAGTGGTGCGGTCAGACAAGGGTGGAGCCACGCAGGTATATTACCTTAACCTACCTCTCCTATCGCTGCTCCTCGAACCCACTGCTCCACCTCTCCCCTGCAGCTGAGCCACAAACCACACCCTGCCACATACCCCAATTCCAAAAAAGTTGGGACACTGTGTAGCATGTAAATCAAAATAGAATGCAATGATTTGCAAATGTCATAAACCCATATTTTCTGTTTTTAGTTACACAGTTTACACATTGTCAACTTGTTTGAAAATAGGGTTGTAATATGTAAAAATTTATAAAGTGGCTATGTAAAGAGAAACATAATGTATGCCTCCTGCTATACCCTGACCTTCAATTTCAAGTATTTTGTAAACACAGTGTACAATAGATTTTAGTTTGATTTCACAACTTTGCAGAATGTGACTGCCTGTTGAACTCTAGTGCAAATGATAATATTAAAGCTGGAAATGTGTGATATTCATTTTATGCATATTCAAAACTCACCTGCTAGGTGTCATTGCTGTAATAAGCACTAAGCTGCTTTTCTCTATTGGCCTTGCATACTGATAGTGCGTGCTTTGCACAGAAACAGCTTGAATCCGGAGTCACTTATACAATTCACTAATGAGAAAACAATAGGGGAGCTGCAGCACAGTCTCACGCCTGTTCCTCACACATTTCCATATACTTCATCCAGTCCCTTCCCCTTTTCTCCCTGTTTTCTCCTGCAAATATTCATGCTACTCTCCTCATACTTGGTCCTCCTGTACGGCAGGGTATGTGTAAGTGTGACGCACTAGGTGGGAGGTTTGGTGAGAATTCCCCTGAGCGCCGGTCTGGTGTCAGTGAAGCAGACGCTCTCACCTATCAAAGCCTCAGGCAGGGGTTCCACACACCTATGTAACTGATATTATTTCTATTTGATGATTAAGCCACAAAGGCCAACTGTGGCCACAGCACCATTCTTCTCTGAGGGAGGGACGTTTTCAAAGGTGGCACTGGAGATAACGAACAGTCTGCTGGTCTGATTTTACCCAGAGGAAAAAGCAAGGTTGCCCCCACAATCAGTGGTTGTTTGGAAATGACTGTAGTGCTTACTGTTGAAGAACATTTTACTTTTGTATATTAAATAACATTTAAAATGGTAATAAGGAGGCTTGCTCGGTGTGCTCAGTTTTGACTCAGGCTTAAGGTCAATTTCCCAAATTATATTGACCCGCATGAATGTGGTGTTCCATCTATTTTACAGATGGCAGGAAAGTGAATGGAAAGGCCAGTGTGATGTGCCTTCAGACAATGTTGGTCCATCACGAACCCGTGAGAACAAGCTGTCCTATGAGCATTGTTTTCTGGACTACATGTCAACTTTAAGTCTACAGTCTACTCGGCAACTTTAAGTCTAAAGTTGTAAAGTGAAAGGTGAAAAGTCATTTTTTCAGGCTATTAGACTTGAATTAGTTATGATTTATTTAAATCATTATCCAATATCCCACAAACCAATTTTCTGTTGAGTAGAGATGACTAAATGGCAGTTTGCCATCAAGGCTAAAATCAGGTTATATTTCGTTCAAAGTGAAGCGTTAGTAGATGTCTAGATCACACGCAGCCATTATGTAAAAAAAAAATTAAGAAAGAAAAAGCAAACATGTTTAATTCAATTCAATTTTATTTATATAGCACCAGTTCACAACAACAGGTGCTTCAAGGTGCTTTATATTGTAAGGTAAAGACCATACAATATTAGAAAGAAACCCCAACAATCACACAACCGCCTATAGCAAGCACTTGGCGACAGTGGGAAGGAAAAACTCTTAACAGGAGGGAACCTCCAGAAGAATCAGGCTCAGTGAGGGGCAGCCATCTGTAGTGACCAAATGGGGGTGAGGGGAAAGAGAAGAAAACAGAGAGAGAGGGTCAAAAGGCAAACTATGGGAGAGAGAGAGCCAGAGTTTTGGTTTTTGAATAAACATTTGATAAAAAAAAAAATTTTCATTGTAAAATGGTTGTGATCAGACAGTCTTTTAACATCCACTCCAGGCACACAGACTAATATTACTGGACAGCATTTTTTTCTTTTATTTAAAAAATACATATTTCTCGTGGGGTTATGCATGCTTTGTGCTGCATGGTAAGCTTATGTGTACTGCCGGCTTAGAACAAAAAAAATAATAATCTGCTGCTTGTCTGAGGAGTTTGGAGAGATGGTGAAGAAAAACAAGCTGAGAAGATGGTTTTTCACCTTTCACTGTTTAACCAAATCTCAACATTGTATTCAACGTCTTTTCAAAGCCTCCAGTACAAATTCATTGTGTTTCTATACTTATAAGCAGTTTTTCAAATTGTTTGTGAACAATCTCTATTTTCTTTTACAATTGAACGACATGTAACTATACTGCTCAAAAAATGAAGGATACACTGAGATCACATAGTTGACACAGTTGACCTCCACTTTCACTCTCCCCTACATCCCATTTTTATATATGTTGAGGGGGTCACGAGAAACTGGGTGGAAATTCAGGGTTGGAGAGGGAGTAGATACACAGGATGAACAGCCTTAAGGCTGTATCTTACCCACATACACTGCTTCTAAGCGCTTCACTTGTTCCACATTTTGTCATGTTATAGCCTTATTCCAAAATGGATAAAATTAATTTTTCACCTCAGAAGTCTTACACAATACCTCATAATGACAAAGTGAAAAAAAAATTGCTTAAAATTTTTGCAAATTTGTTAAAAATAAAAAACAAAAATATAACATATAAAGTACTGGTCAATACTTTGTTGAAGCACGTCTGGCAGCAATTACAGCTTCAAGTCTTTTTGAGTATGATGCTACAAGCTTGGCACACCTGTTTTTGGGAAGTTTCTCCCATTCTTCTTTACAGAACCTCTCAAGCTCCATCAGGTTGGATGGGTAGCGTCGGTGCACAGCCATTTTTATATCTCTCCAGAGATGTTCAGTCAGGTTCAATTCTGGGCTCTGGCTGGGCAATGATCTGAAACACACCAGCAAGTCCACCTCTGAGTGGCTAAAAAAAAAAACCCAAATGAAACCAAAATGAAGGTTTTGGAGTGGCCTAGTCAAAGTCTGGACTTAAATCTGATTAAGATGCTTTGGCATGACCTTAAACAGGCCATTCATGCTGTAAAACCCTCCAATGTGGCTGAATTAAAAGAATTCTGCAAAGACGAGTGGGCCAGAATTCCTCGACAGTGATGTGAAAGGCTCATTTCCAGTTATCACAAACACTTGATTGCAGTTCTTGCTGCCAAGAACCAGTTATTAGGTTTAGGGGGCAATTACTTTTTCACACAGGACCAGGTAGGTTTGGATAGCTTTTTTCCCTTAATAAATGAAATCATCATTTAAAAACTGCATGTAGTATTTACTCAGGTTATCTTTGTCTAATATGAAAATTTGTTTGATGATCAGAAACATGTAAATGGGACAAATATGCAAAAAACTAAGAAATCAGGAAGGGGGCAAATACTTTTTCACACCACTGTACCTTACCTTTTTATTTTACCATGTGAATAATGAACAGAAGCTAAATACTGACCAAACCCTGTGATGATGAAGATCGTACATGGATCTTGAACTTGGTCTGTATATTTAGCCCAGATAAATATTGACATTGGTATCTTTTGATGTGGTCACGTTTTTTTGTAGCTCCACACATGATCAGCCAATCCTTTTGGTGACAGGGAGAGGAGAGCAGACAGGATCTGCTTACCTTGTTGGACGTTTGTGGTTTGGATTCAGGAACAACATAGTCGGATTGTCTTTGGTTTATGGAGTGGGAGAAGTTCTACTGTTCCTTTCATTTAAACTCTATAGAAATAATGGGTGTACTGTATAACCATCATTTTAAAAGTGAAACCACATTTATTTCTGCAACATCAGATAGCTAACAACTGTCTCTTTCTTGGGATGGTAGTATAACAATGCAACACAGTATGGCTTTGTTTAGTTCTTCTCTTGCTAGCACTGTTAATAATCAGTTATCCCACACCTGATATGGTGAAACTGCCAGTGAGCTAACTTTTTCTGATTCTTCTTCATTACTGCTTTTCTTATTTACAGCTGTCATTTCTAACTCTTGATCCGAAAGAGCCCTCCCTGAGTGGACCACCACACACTCCACTCTCGCACTCCTATTCACCTTAGCCGTGTCATTCAACTTGTTGTCATTATGGACTCGATTTCTCACTCCCAACACAAAGTGGTTGTGATTAATACCTTCTCTAGAAACAGTACCTTCACAAGGTGGTTGCACAGACCTTCTTTTCCTCCTCCACCCAGCAATTCTGCTCCACAGCTGACTCTGCACGAGGCAACAAAAAGGCCTGGACTTGCATATTGCTTCAAAGCCCCTCTTAAAGTTCTCATTGTAGTAGCCATAGATGATGGGGTTGACACTGGAGTTGGAGAAAGCCAGCCAGTGGGCGAAGGGGAAGATGTAGCTGGTCAGAAGGTCCAGCTGGTTCCCATCCAAGTCTGCATAGTCTGTTATCATCATGAGGGTCCAGAGGGGCAACCAGGACAACATGAAAAGCAAAGCTACCACAATGAGCATCTTTATCACCTTAATCTTTTTCCGTGATACCCTTGGATGAGCATGTCTCCTGCTTCCCACCTGGACTGTAGCATTGGCCCGGTGCGGCTCTTTGTTTACGAACACAGAAGAACACAGTTTGACTCCAATGCTTACGTACATCAGTGTGATTACTGTGAGGGGCAGAAGGTAGATGTGCGCAAACAAAACCACTGTGTAGACCTTTCTCATTCGAGGGTTGGCAAAGTTTTCGTAGCAGGTGTACAAGGGCAATGTGTGACTGAAGTTGTTATTGTATATCATGTAATGGAAAGGAACTTTCTCCACAGTCAGTGCAACTGCAGCAGGACACATGAAGGCCACAGCTAACACCCAGATTGACACAATGGCTAACTTGGCCACAAAGAGAGTCAACTTGGGTTGTAACGGGTACACTATACAGCGAAACCTGCAGCAGACAAGAAAAGAAGAGCATTGTCATGAATTAGCCATGAGACAGAAACACCAACTTTAAACAAACAAACAAACAAATAATGTAAAACTTTGGATTTTACTAAGAAGAGATGAATATAGTTACTTATTTAATTTCAGTATTTAACCCCGGGAGATCTAACCCATCACATCACAACTAGTTTAGAGAAAGAAGAAAGGAAAAATTGTTTCTGATGTGTGTTGGTTAGAATGTGATATTTTCGTAGCATGATCTCCAAGACTTGGGAAAACAGCACCCTTATGGCTCAATCACACTAGAGTAAAAATAGGACAAAAACCTCTTTGCAACTAGGAAAAATCTGTGGTTGTCCACTGATAATTTTGCAATGGATTTTTTCACATTTGTCAACTGATCACAAGTAGTTGTGGTTATGAACTCGTTGCTCAGAGGTTAAGCGTGCAATACCTTCAATATTCATTCAACCACTTTTGATTGCAGGGAGGTTGAACAGGTTGCCTGGTAGGAGGCAACCTGTCTCAGACAATTGCGGTCTGACTTGTACTGACTGCAGTCAGTGTCAGACTGGCAATTAATTGATGTCTAATTTATAAACACAGAGAGATCGCTAACACGTTGCATTCAGTCTGAGTCAGTCTGTGCTAATGAGACCAACTCATCTGAGACATGTCTCTTTGTAACTGAGGACTCAACTCAACTGGTTGCCAACTGCTTGCATTCTGACTATATTCCTATATAAAAGCAAGGTTGTCTTGCAAGGAGTACCTATGTCATTTTGTAGTTAAATTGCCATTCTGAAGCAACTACATCACTGTGGAGGAATTTAAGAATTTCTGATTTAAATCTATGAGATTCTGGGTGGACTCTGAATGTAAGCAGTTAATGTGAAGTTCTGTGTATGAAGACAACAACAGATTTGCTACAGACAGCAACAGATTTGCAATTTTCGCTGATTTGTCACAGTTAATTGCTGTATTATCACAAACAAATTGCATGTAATTGCCAACTTGACCCCATTCAATCGCAGAGTGATGTCAGACTGACTGCGTCTTATTGCCGTTTTGTTGTTGTCTTGATGCACCAAAGTCACTTTGAAGATGGCAACTGAATATGAGTGGACGCAAACCTGGTCCCCATCTTCAAAGCAACCATTTCAAGGCAACAAGATTGCAAGTTCCTTGCACACGATTGCATTAATGTTGGCTGCAGTCTTGAACCATTGTTATCCCTAGTGTGATTGTAGCATTAAGTGACAAGATAAAGTTGTTAAATCTTTGGTTCATGTCACTTTGGGGACGGCTGATTGGATGCTGTGTAAAATGTAAATGAAAACAGGCTGCAATGATTTACAAATCTCACAAACCCACATTGTATTCCCAGTAGAACATAGAAATATTATCAAAAACTTAAACTGAGACATTTTCACATTTCATGGAGAATATTAGCTTAATTTGAATTTAATGGCAGCAACACATCTTAAAAATCTTGGAACCGGGATAACAAAAGGCTGAAAAAGTAAGTGTTACTAAACTTAAAAAACAGGAGGAACATTTTGCAATTAAGTTGGTTAGTTGGCAACAGGTCAGTAACATGACTGGGTATAAAAAGAACATGTTAGAGAGGCAGAATTTCTCAGAAGTAAAGATGGGCAGAGGTTCACCAATCTGCAAAAAGCTGTGTCGAAAAATTGTGGACTAATTTTAGAATAATGATCCTCAACATAAAATTGTGAAGGCTTTGAATATCTCATCATCTACAGTAAATAATGTTATCAAACATATTCTGAAAATCCAGAGAGATCTCTGCACGCAAGGGACAAGTTTAAAAATCAGTATTGAATGCCCATGACCTTTGGTCCCTCAGGCAGCACTACATTAAAAACAGGCATAATTCTGTCCTGGAAATCTCTGCATGGGCGCAGGAACATTTCCAGGAATAACTGTCTGTCAACACAGTTCACCATGCTAGCTACAAATGCAGGTGAAAACTCTATCATGCAAAGAAGAAGCCTAATGTGAACATGATCCAGAAACGATGCCGTCTTCTCTGGCCTAAACTTCAATTCAATTCAATTCAATTCAATTCAATTTTATTTATATAGCGCCAAATCACAACAACAGTTGCCTCAAGGCGCTTTATATTGTAAGGTAAAGACCCTACAATAATACAGAAAACCCCAACAATCAGACGATCCCCTATGAGCAAGCACTTGGCGACAGTG
>VUQS01072559.1:0-10866 GCA_015108495.1 Heterochromis multidens
CCCTAGGGTGGTCGAGAATGACCAAGCTAAGATCCTGTGGGACTTCCAGATACAGACAGACAAACTGGTGATGGCTAACCAACCGGACATAGTAGTGGTGGACAAGCAGAGGAAGAAGGCTGTAGTGATAGATGTAGCTATACCAAGTGATAGCAACATCAGGAAAAAAGAACACAAGAAGCTTGAGAAATACCAAGGGCTGAGAGAGGAGCTGGAAAAGATGTGGAAGATGAAGGTAACAGTGGTCTCCGTGGTAATTGGAGTAGTAACCCCCAAACTGGGCGAGTGGCTCCAGCAGATCCCAGGAATGACATCCGAGATCTCTGTCCAGAAGAGCGCAGTCCTAGGAACAGCAAAGATACTGCGTAGAACCCTCAAGCTCCCAGGCCTCTGGTAGAGGACCTGACCTTGAAGGATAAAGACCGCCCGCGAGGGCGAGTGGGGAATTTTTTTTTATATATACATACACACACACACACACACACACACACACACAGTATATAATCTTTAACATCACATTTATTGTTATTTATTGGAGCCTCTTCGAATCTGAGGGACAGAGATACAGATAGAATCTTTATTATAATCATAACAGCATATGACAGTTGCATATCTGTTGTGTGTTACCTTTGGATGTGCAGGCAGCTGCGGGGTGGTCGAGTCATCAGAAGATTCTGATGAATTAGACCATGCTGGTCCATTCTCTAACTCTCCATGTAGCCGGATCATGTTCTAAAAGAGAAAAGCACATTTTAAAAGGCTGAACTGAAAAAACCCCCCAAAAAAACAGGTTAACGGACAAAGATCCCATATTTTACAATAAGATGTCAGGGAACTGCACAGTGGTTGCACCTGGTTGTACATGATTTCAGTAAAGGCGACACACCACCTTTACTCACATGTAAAGGTGGTGTGTCGGTTGTTTCTCTCCTTGTTTCTAAGTGAAAGCAAGACCTGAGATTCAGTGTGTTATCCAGTGAACTTAAAGATTCTGGGGTGACTTCACTTTGAACATTATTGTGGTAGCCGTTTCCACTTGCTTCCAGTTTTCATTCTTGCTGAAGTACTACATCCCGAGTCCGGCTCTGTAACACCAGAACTCATTTACAAAGAGAATAACTATTCCTACAGGGCTCTATTTAAGTTATGCAACTCTATCTTGTAATATCAAGAAAAGATAAAGGCTTCAGTGCATGTGTGAAATGGCTAGATAAGAGTTTGGATAAGTAAAACACTGTCTAAGGATTATCATCATAAACTAGCACTAGATGATGGCTAATAGTAAGTAAGTTCTGTCAGGGAGTTCTAACTGCCTTATAGTCCAGCTGAGAGTTGTGCGTTTGCAAATCTGCAGTTTAACCAAACACTACAGCAGCAGATTCTACTTCCTGCTCGTGAAAGGGAACCAGCAGTTAATGAAATTGGTTGGAGAAGTATTTGGAAACTTTGCGCACATATCTCATGGCTCCATGAAACCATAAATACACAAATGGAGACTATGATACTAGGACTTCCTCTACACCAAAGTGTCAATATACCAGAAGGCCCTGAGTTTCTACACTGAGGGTTCTACTTCATCATGACTTACTGACGTGGATTGCCTTGTTGGCGACTTGTCACTACAGGAGCAGCTCTGGCTAAGAGTGCCTCTGAAGATGTCCAGCAGTGGCCAGTGCTGCCGCCTTGTCAGATTCTGAGGCAGAGACTGCACATCAAGGTGGCAGCAGGTGGAACAAAGGGCATTGGAGCAGTTAGATACTGAGGGCTGCTGGCTAAACTCAAATGTCCTTTAATACTTTCAACGTGCTCATTTACATATTCCTAATTTTATTTGGGAGAATTAAATCTATTCTACAACCCGAATTCCGGAAAAGTTGGGATGTTCTTTAAATTTAGACAAAATGAAACCAAAAGACTTCCAAATCAAATGAGTCAGTTGGCATCTGCAGGTGGATTGTGTTAACCGACAGTGGTTTCTGGAAGTATTTCTGGGCCCATTTAGTAATGTCATTGACACAATCATGCTGTTGAGTAATGCAGTGTCGTCTGAGGGCCCAAAGACCACGGGCATCCAATAAAGGTCTTCGGCCTTGTCCCTTACGCACAGAGATATCTCCAGTTTCTCTGAATCTTTTGATGATGTTTTGCCTATTCCAGCTGCCATAGGGCGAGAGGCGGGGTACGCCCAGGACAGGTCGCTTTTCAACATCACAGTATTATTAATATATAGGGTAGTGAGTTCCAGCAATCAGCAACTTCAAGCAAAATGTTCTAATGTCAGTTCTTTGAAAAGTTTCAGTCCAACATCTAAAGCCAAAATAAATATAGAGAAAAACTCACACGTAAAGGTGGTGTGTCAGGTGGAGTCTGGTCAAAAATGGCTGAGATTCGCTTATTGATGGATGGTGGTTTGTTGACAGTGCTTACAACTGATCCCTGGTCATCTTTATCAAATGGACTAAGACAGGTGAAAAAGGAATAAAGAAAGGAAAGAGATAAAAGATAATCTCAAACATTAAGTATAATATTTATGGTATACTCTGTTCATGTTACAATTAAATGAACAAACACTACAGTGCTCATAAAGTTCAGTATAATTTTCAGTACACTCACAAGATAGCTGACAAAACTTACTTCCAGGTGACCTCAAGGCTTAGCTTAATAGTCCCAAGGTCATTAATATCCACAGCAACCATCTGGGGCAGTGCAGCAAACAGATCCTTAGTTTCACAGGAAACACTTCCTACAACCACGTGATTGGCTAAGCTCTTCAGCTCTGTCACCTAGGAAACCAGAGAAATGTTGTCTGATCATGCTACCATTGTTTTGCTGCCTTCACTAACTCAGTTCCTGTCAAGTCATTCAGGCTGAAACTAGTACACGGTCAGATTACATTGTCAAACTATCAATGTCATTGGGAAAAGACGTTTTATTATTATTAATAACATAAAAGAATAATGTACTTGCATTTTTATTGCATTTTTCTAGTCTACTGAACACTCAAAGCGCTTTAGACTAAAAGCCACATTTTAACCATAGATTCATACAGTACTTTATTCGATACACTTGAAGAACTTTATGTCTCTCAAATCGAGGCCAATTTAGAATCACTAATTAACCTGACATGCATGTCTTTGGACTGTGAGAGGGAGCCAGAGTAGCTGGAGGAAACCTACACAGGTACAGGGACAACATGCAAACTCTACACAGAAATGCCACAGCTGGGATTTAAACTAGGAACCTTCTTGCTGTGAGGTGACATTGCTAACCCCTCCACTATGCTGCCCAACATGACATTGTCCTCACTAGGAAAATTGCATTGCAGTGTACTTCATTTACAGTTTTTAATCAGTTGTTTTGGCACAGTTCTCGGCTCTAAAGATGCGCTTTCCAAAACAGATCTCATATGCAGCAAATCACTAGAGATAATCAAAGCAAAACTTGGGGACCTTTAATTCAGTTGTCAAAAATATATTTTTTGTGCATCATTAAAGATATTGCTTCCAAAATTACAAGCTCATTTCACTTTGTGTAACTCACAGTGGTCAAAATGTTTAGATGCTTTCTCAGTAGGGCACTGGATTCTAGAAGTGTATTCCTCACCTTCTAATTTCCTCAGATTCTTGTCCTGCATAATTTTTCTGACAGTGACTGGCTACTATATCAGATAATTAATTTTCTGTGGATAAGTGACAAGAGGACAAAGTCTTACGTTCTAGTTTCAAGAAAACACATTTACATTGAATTGAGGGGAGAAATATTTTCCTTCAGTGCCCATAAAATATGGTAAGCTATAGTTATAGTAAAAAAGCTGCAAATGGCAAAACAAAACATACGCATACTTTGTGCAGTAGTATGTTATTGTAACAAAAGTGAATTGAAATCACTGGAAATCTTGTCATGCCTGTTATTTTAGCCATAGAGTTTCATTAACCTCACACCTTTATTCTGTTGTCTTCCCCACGTTACTGCCACACACTCCTCTTCCTTTTCCTTAGCCTGTTGCCCCCTAAAACATTTGTCTGAGCAGCTCTTCCTGTGCACAAGCTCTATAAACTGTGTTACAATACCCATAGTCATGACTTGCAGTAATTTGTGGCAATCTAGACTCAACCAAGTATTGATTGTATAAATGAACAAACTTTTCAGTACTATAAATCTGTTTTGATTTACTGGAAATATTCTAATCATTTTAGATGCTGGATTTTTGATTTTCATGAACCACAATCCCAGAATGATCAAAATTTGTAAAAAAAAAAGGGTTAATATATATATATATATATTTTAAATGATGACAAAAGAAAACTTCTTCATGATACTGAAATTTTTGAGATTATTATTTTTGAGGTTATTACATTAGATGAAGCAGTGTTACAGGTCAGATTTATTCACTGACCCAAACCAGAACTGGGCATCAATAAAATGAAACACAAAGTTCCTAAGTTTAAAAAAAATTAAATAAAAAAATAAAAAAATAAAAAGACAGACACAGCAGTTACAGACCTTCACAGATAGGAACTCATTGATGAGTGGCTGAAATACAATCTCTTCATTGTCCCACACTTGTTTGGCATTTATCTCTATTCTCCCCCGGAGCTTCCACCGCTGCCGACCGAACTTCATAAAGATCTGAATTACACACACACACAAAACAATAACAATCTCAATACTGCATAACAGTACAGCTATATATGTAATGTTATTCTCCTTCGTTCTACAGAACATTCAGTGTAAATACATGCACAGTGTTTGCAGAAAGCAGACAGCAATTCACACACGCACACATGCACACACACAGGGTCATACAAATAAAGGCAGGAGGGGTTGACGGCACTCTAGATGAATTGTTCAAACACCCAAATAAGAACTTCTGGTTCGCTACTTTATAATTATTGATAGTTGTCAGTCGACTCTGAGCGTAGATTATTTCACATTTACAGATGTGATCATATGATGATTTTCAAAAAGCTCAGACTAATCTGACCCAGACAGATTCTGAGGGTTTAAAAGAATTGACAGTGAAGGACATTTTCTGCCTGTTAACTAAATATGATGAACATGATGAAGTTAGATTTAGTGGCTCACAGTTGTATACCTCTGCCAACCAGTCAACTTGCAGTTTAAATCAGTGTCTAGCTAGACCTTTATCCTTTCGGATATAAAATGTCATCATTTCATCATTTTAGTCAACCAGACATTTACGAAAAATTTTGCCATAGTTAGCAATGAATTGTGGACAAGCTAAAAGTTATTTTTAAGGTCACAGTAAGGCTTGAACAAAATATTCTAATCACTTTATACCAACTAAATTTTAATAAATCCCCCCAATGTGTTAGATATCATGATTATGAGAATGGGACAGAAAGACTTGTGGGCAGTACAGAAAACAAAATGCCTTCAAACATGCACCACTGGTGAGAATATTCCTTACTAGGTTAAGTTACTGAATAAGTGCTCCTCAATAGTAAAGCTTACTCATTAATGTCATAGCTGATTGTGCACACAATCAGACAGGACCTGTTGCAATGCTTGAGTACACTCAGAGATATAACTTCACAGGAAACAACTAGAGCAGAGCACTGGACAAACCTCTCCCAAAACCCAGATAACTCTAGATGGGCTGGTATTTATATAGCACTTTTTTAGTCTTACTGAATACTCAACACACCTTTACACTACAAGCCACATTCACCTATTCACACAGCACTTTTCATTCTATGGCCTTTATGGACTCCATCCACAGTCTGTGCATGTTGAAAGATACATCAGGTGAAATCTGTCCTTCAGTATCTCGTCCAAGGACACCTGGACATGTGAACTGGGGATTGAACCAGCAATTAGTAGACAACCCAATCTACTGCTTGAAGCCACAGTTACTGGGACAGGTTGTGGTTCATAGCTGAAAGAAATAGGACCATTTACATACATTAATATAGTATCGAAATTAATCATGGACTGTGTGGACTATCCCCTCAAACAAGCACTTTACATCAACGACTAATTACACAGACCTCAACAATGAGTTAGCTGCCAAGAAAGTAAAGAAACTGACCTGTATGTAATTCTTTCATTTAGCCTAAGGTAGCTCCCTTTGATTACATAAATACTGTCAGGGTCTATTATGTTAAAATATAACAAACAAGAAGCAAGGGATTAAAATTAGACACAAGTGGAGAGGACTTATTTCCCCAACAACCTGCAGTGAGACAAGACATACATTTCAAGGGACTGTCAGTGTATCAACCAACAACTAAAACTGCCTCAGCAGGAGTTTAATTAGGCCAATTTCCACTGCAAATTAAAATCAAAAATCAAATAAATACAAATACAAACTGATTCCACTCCCACCACTAAGCAGCCCAAAGAGTGAAAAGAGTCACTTAAGTCAGTTAGGCCTGGTACCACAAACTTCAGCACACCCAGGATATCTTTTCCTTATCTAGATGGTGGCTATCAACTTGATACGTCACCCCAAGGCAAAAAATGCCAACTGTAAATAGACTGGAACTCAAAGCATTTTTTTAATGCTGTGCCTTTAAATACACTCACACTCAAATGCATGGGGGAAATTTAAGGTTCAGCATCTTTCCCAAAGACACTTCCGGACTGGAGGAGCCAGGGATCTGCTCTGTTTTAGGCGCTACATTTCACTATATTAAGGCTTATAAAACAAAAAAAAATTTTTAAATTGCTTTGAGCAGACAGGAATTAAATTTCTCTCACTGGTGCTCATCAGGGAAAATAAAGTTTTTAGACTGTCTCTGAAAACTACAGGTGCTTTTACAATCTGCACAGTGTAGTACACAGGATCTTCCAGGAATGGTGATGCCATTTTCCAGAGAATTGATAGGTCCATAGGTGGTAGTTTTGTAACTGTTGATCTCTTATCTTATCTTACCATGACAACATGCCCCAGGAATATGTGAACCACCTTTCTAACACTGAAAATCCAGAGTTAAAGGTCCTTACGCTTTAGAGGAGAAAAACACACACGCCCCTGCCTCTTCTGGCAGTAATCAGGCCTTGATTTAGCTAGTGAAATTGAACTCGGCTTTTCAAAAAATGTGGTTAATCACAGTTAATTCATGATTTAACAAGGGGGGTGATTACTTTTTCACTTAAGGCCAGATAGATTTGGAAACCCTTTTTCTCTTAATAAATGAAATAATCATTTAAAAATGGCATTTTGTATTCACTCAGATTGTCTTCATCTAATATTAAAATTTGTTTAATGATCTGAAACAAAAAGGTGTTAAAAGTGACAAATATGCAAAAAAAAAAAGAAACCAGGAAGGGAACAAATACTTTTTCACAACACTGTATTTCGCTTGGGCTCTAATCCTTACATGATGGAGGAGGAGGAGGACGCCCACACAGAAAAAAAACTAGACGTGGAAGATGGTGACGAGTGCAGCTGCTACGATAGTGCCCTCCCGATTCATTGACAAGAAAGGCAGTACTTTGAGGTGGATGACCAAGGGTTGATAATAGATTCACCAAAGGTAATACACAAATGATGCCATTGTGCTTTTCAGAACAAGGGAGAAAATGCTTCCCATTTAGCAAAGTACCTAAAAGATCGACATCCAGATCTGTTCAAAGAATTAAAGTAACTGAGTTTCTATTCAACATCTAAAGTATTATCCTTCTTATATCTTAATGCTGACCTTTCAGGTGCCACTGTATTTTCAGAATTTTGGTTCTGAAAGGTATCATCATTGGTTCTGGTGGCAACACTAATTGGTACCAACTGCTAAATATCTGGTAACACGACATCCCTAGTCTTAGTGTTGTAATCATATTTATATTATTGTTGCTATGAATTCCGAGTGAGAAATGGAGGGTTTGGTGGTGAGACAAACCTCATACTGGTCACCAGCACACAATCTAGCAAATCCTGCCAGACCTAAAAGACAAAAATAGAAACATACATAAAACAATGCTTATTTTGTGAAACTGCAAAAAATAAAATTGCAGGTAATTAACAATTAGAAGGAACGCATGCATATAAAGTGTGTCATAAATGAGCTGACATCCCTATTTAATTGTAGCCAGTGGACAAATCTAGCTCCTGACAAAGACTGGAGCATGATCATGATCTCTCTAATTCTTACCCTTCATCTTAATGTGGAACTTTCCCAGCTGGTTCTCAAACTCATTCTCCAACACACACATGTTCTAAAAAGAATGAAAAGACAGTCTTTTCAGTCAGTCTTTTCTATACAACCTGAACTACAGAGCTGCTCCCTATTCCTTTACTACTTGCTCATGCAATGGCCCTTTTCTTCTACAAGAATAATTAGACATTTAGCATTTTTTTCAGTTCAATGTAAATTACCTTTCCACTGCATGCTTCTGTCCTCTTTGTCTCTTACCTCTGTATACTCCTTGTATCCTTTACTGGCTTCTGCTAAACTCTCCCTGGCCTCCTTACTTCCTGAAGAGGCTGTGTATGCCTTCACCATCTTGTTGGCGCCATCCCTGAGTCTCCTCTGCATGCAGTAGGCTTCATAAAACTCCTCAATCTGGGATTAGAGGGGAAAAGCTCACAGCAACATCATTTAAGAGGAGAATTGATCATTTAAGCCAGAAACAGTGCTGTTCTATGCAATAAGGTAGTCCAGAAGTGACAGGGAGCGCTGTACTTTTTAATGTCACAGCTTAAAACAGGCTCTCTGTGTTGTAACCAGAGGAAAAAAAAAAGAAAAAAACATGTTTCATGTTGAGCTGATAGAACAGCTTGTACTAACATTCCAGCCAGTAATTTTAGTACAATTTGTCGTTTTATTTTGGATGGTGCCTCACCTGTTTTATTTCAACAGAAGCTCAATTTGGATGTTAGCTTGTAAAACGGACCTCATCATGCAAACTAGTAAACAAGGCAGTGGCCATTAGAAAGTGTGTTATCACCACCCTTTTGCTTGTACAGAGTGACATCCGGAAAGTATTCACAGCACTTCACTTGTTCCACATTTGGTCATGTTACAGCCTTATTCAAAAATGGATTAAATTCATTTTTCACCTCAAAATTCTACACACAATACCCCATAATGACAAAGTGAAAAAGGTTTTCTTGAAATTCTTGCAAATTTATTAAAAATAAAAAACAAAAATTTAACACGTACATAAGTATTCACAGTCTTTGCCATGATACTCAAAATTGAGCTCAGGTTCATCCTGTTTCCACTGATCATCTGTTAGATGTTTCTACAACTTGACTGGAGTCCACCTGTGGTAAATTCAGTTGATTGGACATGATTTGGAAAGGCACACACCTGTCTATATAAGGTCCCATAGTTGTCAGTTCATGTCAGTTCAGAAACCAAGCCATGAAATCCAAGGAATTGTCTGTAGACCTACAAGACAGGACTGTATTGAGGCAGAGATCTGGGGAAAGGTACAGAAATATTTCTGTAGCATTGAAGGTCCCAATGGGAACAGTGGCCGACATCATCCTGGAACCACCAGGACTCTTCCTAGAGCTGGCCGCGTGGCCAGTCTGAGATATCGGGGTAGAAGGGCCTTAGTCAGGGAGGTGACCAAGAACCCGATGGTCACTCTGACAGATAACCAGCGTTTCTGTGTGGAGAGAGGAGGACCTTCCAGAAGGACAACCATTTCTGCAGCACTTCACCAATTAGGTCTGTTTGGTAGAGTGGCCAGATGGAAGCCACTCCTCAGTAAAAGGCACATGACAGCCCGCCTGGAGTTTGCCAAAAGGCATCTGAAGGACTCTCAGACCATGGGAAACAAAATTCTCTGTTCTGATGAAACAAAGATTGAACTCTTGGCTGATGGCTGAATGCCAAGTGTCATGTCTGGAAGAAACCAAGCACCCCTCATCACTTGGCCAGTACCATCCCTACAGTGAAGCATGGTGGTGGCAGCATCATGCTGTGGGGGTGTTTTTCAGCAGCAGGAACTGGGAGACTAGTCAGGGCCGAGGGAAAGATGAATACAGCAATGTACAGAGACATCCTTGATGATAACCTGCTCCAGAGCACTCTGGACCTCGGACTGGGGTGAAAGTGTCGTCGTCCTGTTGTAAGATGAACCAAGTACACAGCCAAGATAACAAAATAGTGGCTTTGGGACCACTCTGTGAATGTCCTTGAGTGGCCCAGCCAGAGCACAGACTTGAACCTCACTGAAGATCTCTGGAGAGATCTGAAAATGGCTGTGCATCGACACTCCCCATCCAACCTGATGGAGCCTGAGAGGTTCTGCAAAGAAGAATGGGAGAAACTGCCCAAAAATATCTTGATGCATGCTCAATAATCCAGGTAAAAGAATCCCAAAAAGTTGAATCTGTTCATCTGGACGTGGCGTTTTTTAGTGGGAGAAACGTTTTCGTTTACCAACTCTCATCATCCCCTGGAGCACAAATTGGGTGTCATCAGGACGCTACAACACAGAGCGAACACCATCCCCACAGACACAGCGGCCAGGGAAGCAGAAGATCATCACATCAAAAAGGCCCTGAGTAAATGTGGTTATCCCAGCTGGACATTTGTCAAAGCTGGGAAGGCACCTAAAGAAGGCTCCAGGCGATCCAGGAGAGAAGAAGGACAACTGCTGCCTAAGAAAAAACCTTTGGTGATCCCTTATGTGTCAGGAGTATCGGAACAACTGAGACGCATTTTCTCAAAACACCACGTCTCTGTGGCTTTCAAACCCCAAAACACGCTACGCCAAAAATTGGTCCACCCTAAGGATCGGGTCCCCCAGCACAAACAGAGTAATATAGTGTACGCTGTTAAGTGCCAGGAGGATTGCCGTGACTTATACATTGGGGAAACCAAACAACCTTTGGCCAAGCGGATGGCACAACACAGAAGAGCTACCTCGTCAGGCCAGGACTCCGCA
>VUQS01072575.1:0-11045 GCA_015108495.1 Heterochromis multidens
CCCCATAGAAAATCTTTGGAGGGAGTTGAAAGTCCGTGTTGCCCAGCGACAGCCCCAAAACATCACTGCTCTAGAGGAGATCTGCATGGAGGAATGGGCCAAAATACCAGCAACAGTGTGTGAAAACCTTGTGAAGACTTACAGAAAACGTTTGACCTCTGTCATTGCCAACAAAGGGTATATAACAAAGTATTGAGATGAACTTTTGTTATTGACCAAATACTTATTTTCCACCATAATTTGCAAATAAATTCTTTAAAAATCAGACAATGTGATTTTCTGGATTTTTTTTTTCCTCATTTTGTCTCTCATAGTTGAGGTATACCTATGATGAAAATTACAGGCCTCTCTCATCTTTTTAAGTGGGAGAACTTGAACAATTGGTGGCTGACTAAATACTTTTTTGCCCCACTGTATATTGTTGATGAGAAAAAGCACATCTATCTGTGCATGTACATGCAAAGTGCAAATTAAGGCTGTCACAATATCAGATTTTCACTTCAATTATTATTGTGATACCTTCAGAAAATAGTAGCAATAAGGATATCAGCCAAAGTTTTTCTATAGCTTGTGTTGCCTTAATGTAATTAAACTTAAAATGCAAGCAGAGGTTGCTAGAGAGTCTGACCATTAACTATACAAAAGCATACAAAGAGTACAATTGCCATTATTGCATTACTGAGGAATTAATATTCCAATTTTGAAAATCATGTGTATTGTCAATACACATTTACTGTGACCGGTAGTGTAAATTGAACTAGAATTCTTAAAAACACTCTAAAAATAGGGACTAAATCCAGCTACTTTAGACAAAAACCAAAATAGATACAACTGAATTAAAAAAGATCATAACCACACTTCTAGCCGACCACGCAGGCAATAATAGCACAGTGGTAATGTCATCCTCTATCCAGGGAGATCGACCAAGGACAGCCATCCATCAATCTCCCCATGCTTATGGTTATTTACGTTCCTTCAGTCAAAAACATCTCCAGGCCATTTACACCCACACACACAGTCGGCCCCTCTGCAGCCACCTATCAGAGCTCAGCCCTGCCCTGCTTCTCAAAACACCTGCTCTACTTGCCCATGTGAGGCTTCTTCATACATACACACACAGCCCAATCAGCATGCATGACAACATGTTGCGCCCCACCCCTCTTCATGAAGATGTAACTCAGGAGTAGTACATCAAATCCCATCCATCTGGAGCGTTCAGCATATCATCACTCCCCTATACTGTCATCAATCAAATGGATGGCAAGCACAGGGCACAAACCTTCCTGTGACATGAGACATGCTGGTCCCTGTTGTGATGGTTGAAAGATGAGAAAGGGCACAGCTATTGAATTAGACAGATTTAATTATGCTGAGCCTTGGGTCTCCTGGTTTAAAAAGGACATTTCTAATTCCCCCCCCCTTTCATCAAGCATGTCACCTTGAAATCCCACAATCCACCACCACCAAGGGTGCAGCTGCTGGTCAAAGGAGCTGAAACTGAAGAGGAAGCCTGCGGTCAAATGCCTTCACATGGACAGTTACTGTGTGGGTCAGGCAAACTTGATTAAATGAAAAAAAGGGAAGCCACCGGTGACCAAAGGGGGCTTACTTTGGCTCCCAGACCATGTCTTTTGAGATAAGAGATTTGCACCAGCCTATATGATATCGCTCCAGAATAATCTTTTAAGCCTCTTGTTGTTTTTAACATAATTAATAAAACTCCCTGATATGTCTTTAGGGATCTACAGTCAGTCAGGAGCTGTGGTGACTTTACAGATGCTTTCAGCCCTGGGAATTACTAAGTGGTTTCAGATGGACAAATCTCACGACAGGATCTGGTGCTGAGGCTTACAGGGTTAGAAGCACACCAATCCCGCTTCGTTCATGTGAAAAGTCGTGAATGCGGCACCAAGTCTCTTTTGCGCTAAAAACGCTAACAAAATTCCTCTTGGCAATGAACTCAGTCTCGATGTTCCCTCTGTATGAGCAGTACTGTCCTGGAGGTGTGTTCTGTCTAGTTAACCCATGAGCCCAGTGGTGTGTCGGATATTCTTCACCAGCAAAATGTCAAGGTTGGCGGTTGGATTACATAACTGTGTGAGGCTGTGTGGGATGCTCTGCGTGTCAGTGTTTGCACGGAGTTTTGACATGTGTGAATAGGAGGGCATGTTGTTTGGAGTGCGTGTTTGCATCGCACAAAAATCAGCCATTTAAATCGTTTGTTTTAGCCCACACCTCGGACTTCAGCTATGAATATTGCAACATCCGGCAAGATAAAGCATCCCCAGTGTTTACCCTCCACCCCTCCCCTCTAAATCATCATCAGTGGCCTCTGCGTAAAAATCGGCATCCCTCGATCGCCATGCGGAACCTGGGAGCGTAATGATGCTCGTGATCCAGTGTGAGCAATGGTGTGTGAAGCCCAGGGGCAGACGTGATAATGCCAGCGTTAACTGCGATCCCGAGCGCTAATGTAGTGTGATCGACAATACATCTGGCACCAAAAAGGTAGATCTTGTGAGAACAAAGCGCAAAAAAAACAAAAAAAACTAAAAGGCAAATAGCAATCGTACCGGGGTCGGAATGTTTTCTGAAGTGTGCACGTTAAGCATGGGGTGCGCGTGTGCCGTAATTATGAGCCTGACTTTCAATTTAAAAAACGTGCAGCTGCCACGGCGCGCACACTGCGGCATATACTGTCAAACAGACGCATGTATACGCCTGAACAGATTTTTCTAAATGTCTGACAATAATATGTACAGCTGACTTTCTAGGGAGTGTGATGGGCCAGGAACACCAGATGCAAAATTCAGTTTTAATGCAAACTATGTGGATATGAATGGCAAAGGCACCAAATATGCATTTTGGGAACGAAAACGAACCATTTGGTGTTTGAAAATACAACATTTTGATCTTGTGCCCTTGCCACTGAAGCCTGATGGTTTGTTCCTGTGACAGATATAAGGGGTGCATGATTACAATGCAGATTTGTGAGCTGCTCTGCTCCGTCCTCTGTTCTCTATACCCCCGTGAATCCCTCCACACTCACCTGTCTTGGTCAACAGTGCCGACATGCTCCACGCTACGAACAGGACACTGCAGATAAAGCAGACCTGCACGAATAACATCTCCCTCCTCTTGCGAACTTTAAAAATCTTCGCAATTATTGTCTTTTTGGAGGGGCTCACGGTGTCGGTGTCGTGCTGCTCCATGCTTTGCACCTCAGCCGGCGGCCACTTTTTGCGTCCTTGTGCCGAAGAAACTGCCACCTCGCTTGCCTCTTCACACGGAACACAACCGGGATGTGACCCTCATTTCAAGTCGTCCAGTGTGCAGATGGAGAGTAGTGAAGCGGACTGTTTTTCCCCTTCTTGTCTCCGCTGCTGAGAAGATGTCTTTCAGCTGCCCGGGACTGGTGACTGAGCAATGACAAGGCGGTCAAATTCCGATATATGTCTCCAAATCAGTTCAGTGGTGCTCCTGAATTCGGATTCTGCAAAAGCGCGTATGTCGGATGGGTTCCTTTAGCAACCTGCATCCTGTCCCGTGAGAAAAAAAATCAACTGCAATATGTATTATCTATCCGTGTCAGCCTATAGTTTCTGTGTTTAGCATAAAATGCGTCAGTGTTCAGTCATAAACGTGGAATCGCTCAGCTGCGCCGTTTCGCAAACCACACGCACCTGCGCCTGTTAAGTGAAACCAATCCGTGTTCATCAAGGTTAATTGTTAAATTCAGGCAGCAGTCGTGCCGCTCGCCTCGCTTGGGCGCCTCCCCCTCCGCATGAAGTCCTCCTCAGTGCAGGAAAGCCGTGCTGATGATGAGAGAAGACCATCAGCTCCCCGTGCTTCCAGCTGCCCTCCTACTCTGTGCCCTTCATCCCCTCCAATGAGACCGGCCTCCTTTAACTTTCCTGAGTACTGCATGTGCAAACAGCCGGGGGGGGGGAATCTTCCTTCTTCTTTCTCCCTACTGTCCACCTTAGAAACAACGGGGAGCTGCTCATCGATCACACGGGACTCCAAAGTCACGCGATCTCTTACATTATTTGACCGTCGACTAGGCAAGCCCGGTCATGCTGTTTAAAAGAAAGCCTATACAGAACACCCCTATCCCAGTACTGCTGTGTTATGAAACGAAATCTAATATCTTTCTGGGTCCCGGGCACAGTCTCTTTAATAACTGCCCTGCAAGTCACCTGCTATCCTCTTTTTGACATCTTGCTGCATATGTGAGGTGATGGTCTTCCGTCTTTTTCCCCACAAATCTACGAATATGGATTAAATTCTTAATTTTTAAACCGGCTTTTATGCCGAAAAATTTTATGGCTTTTGCTTCTCATAAATAACAGACATTTTACATGTACAGTACTGTGCAAAAGTCTTGAGCTACCCCTCATTTCTGTATATTTTGCTTGGGAAATGGGTGGAGCAATTTATTGAAACATGTGCAAACATATATGAAAATAAAGTATATATAAGACAAAAACAGAGTTTATACAAAACAGCCTGAACTCTTGTAGGCAAGCTTTCTTGTAATTTATTTAAGTATTATTCAGGAATAGTTCTCCAGGCTTCTTGAAGGAAATTTCAAACCTCTTCTTTGCCTTTTGTCAAGATGATCCCACACCGCTTCAATATTGTTGAGGCCCGGGCTCTGGGGAGGCCAATCCATGACTGATAGTGTTCCATTGTGTGTTTTTCTATCCAGGTATGCTTTTAATGCATTGGCAGTGTGTTTGGGATCATTGCCATGCTGAAAAATGAAGTTGTTGATAATTAGACACTTTCCATGGTGGATCAAAATCTAAGAGTACTTTTCTCTGTTCATAATTCCATCAATTTTGACAAGATCTCCAACACCACTGACTGAAATGAAGCCCCAAACCATGACAGAGCCTTCACCGTGTTTTACAGATGGCTGTAGACACTCACTGTTCTACCTCTCTTCTGACCACTTCAGTACATGTTGACAACAGTTTGAACCAGAATTTCCAATTTGAATTCCTCCCTCAATAAGACCTGTTGCCACTGATTTTCAGTGCAGTTCTTGAGGAATTTGGCATACCTCAGCCTTTTCTCCCTGTTTCCCTTTCTTAAGAATGGCTTATTGACAGTCACCCTTCTACTCTGACCATTTCTGATGAGGCTTTAGCAAACAGTGGATGGATCAACTGAAGGGCCAGATGCACCTCTCAGGTCCTGTGTCAGGTCATTGCTGGATTTTGTTTCCTATTTCTTAAAGTCAGGAATTTCAGATACTGTTCATCTGTTGTAGAGAGTTTTTTTAAGCCAGCCACTTCTTTTTGTCCTCCACTTATCCAGTTTCCTCAAAGATTTTTAAGGACACACTGCTGAGAAATGCCAAGTTTTTGGCTAATAACTCTTTTGTAATCACCTTGTTGGTGCAAAAATACTATTTTATGCCTGTCAAACTGTGTTACAAGTGACAAAGTTCTAGATATGTGATAAGTATGAGTACGCACAACACTGGTTCATCCTTTGAGCTAGGTGCCTTTTTTATGCTTGCAGGTAAAAAAAAAAAAAAGTTCTTCTGAAAATGAGCAAAGAAAAATGTTGAAAAACCTTCAGAAAGCCTGGAGAACTATTGCCCAATACCATGTTAAAAATGACAAGAGTCTTTTGTCTCTTTGGAAGCAAAATATAAAGAAATGAGGGGTGGCTAAAGACTTTTGCACAGCACTGTACATAAAAAAAAAAAAACCTGTACATTACAATTGTAATGGAGACTGTGTGTCAGTTGCAAATTGTGTGGGTAAAATATGTTCTGCAGTCAGCCATCATTTAAAAGCTAACAGCACCATTATAAGAAAATAAAAGCACCAGAACTCTTTGCTCATTCTGGCTCATGGCACTACAGTCTCAGGATTTGGCATACAAACAGTACAAAATAGAACAAAAATAAAACTAAATTACACATTTGGGAGTGAAAGATTCAGCTTGAAGTGAAGACAAGGACAAGGTGTAAAGCAGTCACTGAAGATCCTTGTTCTTAAGTAGTGTTTTGATAGTTAGCAGTCTTGCACACAGGGCATCATGAGGTCTCCACAGAGTCCTATGGGTTCCATGGCATGTGACAGGTGAAGGTCAGTGGTCACTGAGCACCTATCATATTTGTTGTAGTTTTATCACCTGAACCTGTTATAGGAAATAATTGGAGGCAGTGATTCCCTTGACTCTAAAGCATACAGTGCTTTAGAGATTTATAGCTAGTGGGATTTAATGTTGTGGTTAGGATAGTGCACCACATTATTCTCATTATTCTCATGCCCATCCACTGTTGTCTCCCACAACTCAAAGAAAAGCTAAATTCAAAGTTATTGGCTCAAAAGTTTAAATTCTCATTAATATATTCAACTTTGAGGTAGTGTTAGTGAGCCACCCTGCTGTTTGTACTAATGAAGATCCCTTCAGTTGTATTTATAGACTGCTCCTAGAATAATTGAGTCGCTTCCTACAGCTAAATGTTTAATTTACTTTGAATTTGAAGCTGATGATGTTTCCATGTACATGTAGAAAATATTTAAATAGACTGCCGCACTCTTTGGGAAATAGTGAAATGATAAAGTCAGTCGAGATGATGAGCTTAGCTTAACATAAAGCCTGAAAGCAGTGGGACACAACAACCTAGGTTCAGTGCACAGTAAATAAAAGGTTAGGTTGTTTCTTTAATTAAATGTAGTCATTGTAAAAGGTTATTTATACTTGTACTTGCTGTACAAGCATAAGAGGGACAACAGTACTTTTTGCTAGAAAGATAATAAGCTCTGTTTCATTAACGCTCAAGTGCAACCTTGCCCTCCAATTATAAACAGCACACCCTGGTTGGAGGACTTGTGAGGCTACAGAGCACAGTCTGCTCTTGCTGCTGCCTCCAGGCCTGCTGCAGGTCACCTTAGCTGCCAAGATAACAGACAGGAAAGCTGCTGCACTCTCAAAGCCATCGAAATGCACAGGTTGACAGGGCTGAAACAGCATGTCAACTTTTTACCATCACCACGGCTGCCCACTTAAGCAAAAACTGAGCCGCATGTAAGGGTCAAAGGCCTCGCAGTCAGGCACAATCTCCAGCAGACCAGGGTTATGTAAGACTAGGACTGTCCTGTCCATACAGTATGAGGCCGTCATCCAAGAACAATTTCCCGTCATCTCCAAGAAGCATCCAAGATGTGTGAAGGGTGCTAGTTAAGCATGGAAGGCGTTGCAGATTATTAGTTAGGGCTTTCTGAATCTGTTGCCAGGTCTCGTCTTTATCCTGCAACTTGGGTCTTCTGCATGCACCCATACACATCAACATGTGCGACTCATGCCCATGCCAAGGGATTAGTCCCCTTCAGGCCCCTGCCCGCACAGCAAGCAGGCAATCGGGGAGCAGCGCCAGGGCCTGCTTACAGAGATTTAGCCACTGCTGTACACTCCCTGCCTTGGTGAAACATACATATGGCTTCCTTTGCCTTCTGCAGGACCCAGCAAATGCCCCCTGATCTGCAGCAGAGATAATAATGTGTGTGAACTGTGGTTTTAGCTGCAGAGAGATAGTGAAAAATTGGCTTTGTTGTGTAATGTGGGCAGATGTCAAAAGGAGCAGTCACAGCAATGTAAATGTGTTGTTTGATATTAATGCCAGGCGTGTGTCATGTCCTTGCTCTGCAGATCACTAATGACTTGATGTCAAGTGTGTTTACAGTGTTGCACAACAATTGCAGTTTGACTCAGCGTTGCTCATTTAGGCTTCCAACTCCGTTACTGCGGCGATGATTCATGTGGTTTATTCATTGGCTTGATGCAGCGATTAAGATCCACTCTTTAAGGGCAATACAGCTGAATCACTTTACATCATGTGAACATATTTAATTAATGTGTAGGCCTTTCAATCAAGCACTATCAACATGTGCCAGTTAACCAGTGCACTACATGTCTTTTATTAAAGCTGTCAGAATTGTTTTCAGTTCCTACTATTTGTGGGGAAAAGGGATTGTAAGGTTTAGTATCAAATTTAAGGATGGAAAGAGAGAGTTTTTTCTCACTTATTTTGTAATTAAGCTGTGCTGCTGCAGTTTCAGTCAGGTAAGTACAGTATTGTTCACCTGGTAATGTTAGGTATTGTCATTAAACTTAGCAGACCTAGTGCTGCACAACTGACACGACAGTGTCAGTTTTGCTCTTTATGACTCTTCTATGATTGTGTCACTGTTAATCAGCATTTCAGAAGTTTTAGCATAAATAAATCAGGACTTTCAAGTTTGCATCCCTGTAGGACAGCTAATCTGCACTTTCCACATATTAGAAGGCAAGCTTCTCCTTCATTTCCTGATGGTAACACCAGCAGAGAACATTTATCTACTGTTTCACGCAATTCAGATATTGAGGAGCTCCTGCTGAGGGGTGGTCAATGTGCTAAAATATGGCACCAAGTATATGTAAGTTTTTACAGCACTCTGTGTAGTCCTGTGAAAAACGAAGTACACCCCATTCAGTAGCTTGTAGAACCGCCTTTAGCAGCAATAACTTGAATTCATCATTTTCTGTATGACTTTATCAGTCTTTCACATTGTTGTGGAGGAATTTTGTCCCACTCTTCTTTGCAACGTTGCTTCAGTTCATTGAGGTTTTCAGGTATTAATGTATGCACAACTCTCTTAAGGTCCCGCTACAGCATTTCAGTCGGGTTGGGGTCTGGACTTTGCAACACCTTCATTCTCTTGTTTTTCAGCCATTCTGTTGTAGATTTGCTACTGTTCTTGGGATCATTGTCCTTCTGTTTGACCCAATTTTGGCCAAGCTTTGTCTGTCAGACAGATGGCCTTACTTTGGTACACAAAGAAGTTCATGGTCGACTCAATGACTGCAAGGTGCCCAGGTCTTCTGGCTATAAAACAAGCTGAAATCATCACCCCTCCACCACCGTTCTTGACAGTATGAGATGTTTGTGCTGACATACTATGTTTGGCTTTTGGCAAAAATTATGGACAAATACACTATATTGCCAAAAGTATTCATTCACCAGAGGTGGGAAGTAACAAAGTACAAATACTTCGTTACTGTACTTAAGTAGAATTTTCAAGTATTTGTACTTTACTTGAGTATTTATTTTTCTGACAACTTTTTACTTTTACTCCCTACATTTTTACACAAATATCTGTACTTTCTACTCCTTACATTTTCAAAACAGGCTCGTTACTTTTGGTTTAAGACATTTGAGGAGAGTTATTTTACGTCACTGCGCCTTCAAATATCAAACCGATGTGAGCCTAAACAGTAACACATAAAAGACAATCCTATTGGTGTTTCAATCACCAGGGTTATTGCATACAAAGAGATGAAAGAGGCAAAACCATATAATTTATGTATCATTTATAGCGCTATACTCAGGGGTTAAAGTGGGCCGGTGTTTTTTTGCCACTGGAACGAGTGCAGATGTCCATAAGTTGTGGTCTCAGTACTTCAGCATCTAGTTAGCCTTACAGAAGAGGAGAGAGCATAAAGAGAGTAACATCTTTTAAGTGGCAGGTCATTTCAAATGCAACATTTCTATCAGCGCAACAAATATCAGCAAACACACAAACTGTTTGTGTGCAGTTTGTCTCACAGTGTGTCTGCTAGCTAAATGTACAGCTGCTGTATTTCGAGGGAAAGAAAAGGATGAGAGATAACTTCACTCAGAGATGGAGAAAGATAAGAAAGACAGGACAGGAGAGGAAGAAGAGAGGTTATATTTAAAGGTAAGGACTGTTCAGTGGTATTTGATCAAATATTGGATCTGTATGTGATGTGAAATTATGTTTTTTCATATTGTGAAACATCCTGCAAAACAAACTGAGGTATACTAACTTTGCGTTATTTAAAGGTTGCATGAAAATAGTGTAGTGCAGAATAAACTGGTACTGGTACTGTGATGGATTTAAAGTAAAGAACAGTGTGTGACTGGTGCACAGCGGCTGTGGTGTTCATGGTCAGAGTTACTTTACATTAAGTGTAGCAGAGATGAATTTGATTTTAAGCTGATGAGGCTTAGATTTATTCACTGAATTCCACCTTCATACCAACTTTATACCGTCTAGTATAAACACAGTATAAACTGTATACTGTCAGTGTAGGGATGGAAATCAGCCAAGATAACTCGTGAAACATCTGCTTACGTCTTGTTGAATTCAGCTGTGTAAATTCACAAAGAGCAGTAAACCTCAGAGCAGCAGCAGCAGGTCAGCTGATCACAGCCTGAACACTAAGAAAATCTACTGGAGCTCACAATAGAAATTATTGAGAGTTGTGATTCTTTGCCCCATGCTGAACCACTAGAAATGATTTTAGGGTTTTCCCACCTGCTGAAATAAAGTTTGTATTCCCATATACTAATATAATTTTATTCTATTAATATAGCACAAGGTTCAGTTAGCTTTGCATAGCCATAGCTGGTAGAAACATCCTCAAAAGAGCTACTTTTTACTTTTTCTTTGAGTACATTTCAGAGCCTGTACTTTTTCACTTTTACTTGAGTAAAGAAGTTGAATCAGTACTTCAACTTTTATCAGAGTATTTTTTTTTCAAGACAAGTATCTGTACCTCTACTTAAGTACACAATGTCTGTACTTTTGCCACCTCTGCTAGCATCGGGTTGGACCTCTTTTCCCTTCTGAACTGCCTTAATTCTTTGTGGCACAGATTCAACAAGGTCCTAGAAACTCTTGATGCATGCTCAATAATCCAGGTAAAAGAATCCCAAAAAGTTGAATCTGTTCATCTGGACGTGGCGTTTTTTTTAGTGGGAGAAACGTTTCGTTTACCAACTGGTAACTTCTTCAGTCTCAGCTGACTGCAGACTTCCCCAGCCTTATAAACAGTATATTTGCATAATGACAGAAACCAGCACCACTGACTAACAATGGGCCATGAGGTCAGTTTCATGATCAATGGTATGCAAATTGTCATGACCATTGATCAATGGCCATGAGTACCATTCACAGAGATTGGGGAATGGCTGCAATCACAGCATTGTAAGATGGTGACAGATGTACCCTTAGGCC
>VUQS01072584.1:0-27741 GCA_015108495.1 Heterochromis multidens
TGCTCATTAAGAGTTGGCACTCCGTGTAATAAGGGTCAAAAGCATCAATCCAGCAGTATGATTGGATTGAAATATTGAGAGTGATATGTTGAGTTGCAGAAAGATTAGCAGCATGCTTACATTACACCTGCTTTTTTGTTAATTAAAGTTTAATAAACCACTTGGTAGAAAATAGTCTTGATTTGAGAAAGCTTAGGCTCCACATTCTAAAAGATTAAGCAAGGTCAGACTCAGTGGATCCACAGAGACCTTCAATGAGCTCATAATGATAGAAGGGGTAAGACAAAATATCTCCCAAAGCAGGGATATTTCAAAATAACTTAGTATAAACAGGGATTGGAAATCGTGGACAATAGATAAATAATGAAGGGGAAAAGTACTTTGGGGATGTGCTTTTCTCTTTGTTTATCTTTCAGGAAGGGAGTCAGATTGGAGAAGACGAGGTCGAGGACGTTGAGCGGAATGCGGAGAAGAACCAATCGGGAGATGCCAAGTCCTGCTGTGCCGCGTTCCAGCGAGAGAATAGTCAAAATAATAATTTGTTTGTCATGATTGTATAAAACTGTTGTACCCAGGGTTATCATGGGTTATCATTCTTGTGAAGCAGACCACCTGTCTCACATTAAAGTCCAGCGCTGTAATTTTGTATCTTCAACTGCTTCAGAAATTAAATCTTTTAAAATATATAAGTATGTCTCCTCTACTCTTTTAAGAAAAGAACGAACACAACAGTTGCACACTTACAGTTTATGAAAGAAGCTTGCTAACTTTACCTGATAACTCAGGACTCCACCCTCCTTTATAAATATACTAACTTCTGGCTCCAAAAACCAACATGGCTTCACCAAAACATGAACGATGAGGCTTCAAAATATATAGTCTTTGCTCATGGCCAGTGTTGGGGTCATTACTCAAAAAAAGTAATGTATTACATATTACTTGTTACTTTTCTTAAAAGTAATGCAGTACGTTACTTAATTACTCACCAGAGAAAGTAATTCGTTACACTACTCCTTACATTACTTTCTCATTACTCCGTAAAATGACCTGAAACGCACTGTCACATAATTACCAGTTAACTATATAAACCTGAGGCTACAGTACCACACATCAACACAAATCTCTATCCTAATGAGGACACGCATACGATCTCTTTGACAAAGCAAAGATGAAAACCAGCACAAAAAGACTTTAAAGTGATCGCCACAGTGATTCTACTGTAGAAACATGAACAGGCAGAAACGTCACAGCAGAAATAAACATGTTTACAGCCTGCTGCAAAAGCTGCTTTTGTCTCTGTGGATAGTTTCCCCTTTCATAACATTATAGGGGGGTTGGACTATTTCTTTAACTCATCCTTTAGGATTCTGTTAAGTCTTAATGTTAAATATTGTACCTGTTGTGTCACTTAACTGGACCTCTCCACAAAGTGTGGCAGGAGAAAACCAAATTCTTTTCACTCCGTTTTTTAAATTATTATTTTGTGAATTGCAATTGCAGTACAAATTTATTTTTCAAACATCTTGCATTATCTTGGTAGTTAATTCAAATTCCAGCACATCCCACAATGAACCTCATTATCTCACGGCTTCTTGTGTTTGTGTCAGTGCTTCTTACTTTTGCAGGTTGGTTGTAGCATTTATTGTGTCACAGAATGTCAGCCCGGTAAACTCATTAGCCTGCAGAGCCTGGAGAGATTCACAGATAAAACAACATTAACATCATCCAACAGGAGTTTCATCTGCAGAAAGAGTTTTTGTAAACCCAGAGGACCAATCCTGCCTACTGTATGGATTTGGAAAGTGTGAAAACTGCAGTTAAGACATTAATTACTCCTATTTTTCAATAAAATGCAGTGCTCTTCCTGGTAAGGTGATGTTAGCATTTCCGCACAGGAACGAAAATCTGTGAAAGTGAAAATCAAGTTCAAGGTTTTTCTAAATCTTGGCAAATCCTTTGAATCACAAAGACTAAAATACTATTGTGGTTTATTTCTCAAAATTGCTTTTGTTGAGCCGCTGTAATCTGTAATGCACATCAATCAATCAAACTTTATTTGTATAGCGCCTTTTCAGCCGGAGACACAAATCCCCTTTGGGGTTGCGTCAGGAAGGGCATCCAACATAAAACTCTGCCAAATCAAACAAGCGGAGCCTGCTGTGGCGCCCCCTTGTGGCAAGGGAGCAGCCAAAAGTAGCAACAATAACAACTTTTGTGCAGGTAAGTGAGGTTCAAAGTGCTTCAAAGATGACTTTGACATAATAAATACAGATTCAAATGTCAGTACTTGTACTTACACTGAGGCCATATCTAGGTATACTAAAGTATTTTAACCAAGCGAGCCAGCTGACGATGGAGGGGATGTTCACCAGCAGTCCTGCAAAGATCTGTAGAAAAGGAAAAAGAGCAGGTGAGACAAGAGCCGAGACCTGTACTACAAAGCAGGATTTGGGCCTTAGTGAGGTAACTTCAGGTTTAACCTTGAGTTTTCAGTATTATGAAGGTGGTTCATTTCTAACTGCATGTACATTGCCACCGCCTGGAAGATCCTTCATCTAAAGAGTTCGTCGTTCCCTGACGAGCACCAATTTCAACACCGCTGTATTGTTCTATAACCCTCTATATAGCAAACAGAGCACCTAGGCCTTGAACTTGTTGACTTTTTATAAAATTTGCAGAATTACCAGTTTGAATTATGTTTTTATAGCTGTTCTGTTCTTGCTGCCAGGTCTTTTACCACTGCCAAGGCTAAAACTGTCTTACATGTCACAGGACTACATTCATTTAAATAGTATGTTAATTTAATTTAATTAAAATTATCAGGGCTTGAAATTCTCCTTTGAACTGTTGCCTCAACATCAGCATTTACCTGTCTGACCATCCATGAGGATTAACAGTATTAACATGAACTTCTCTGGGGCTGATGTTTGTCTTTTCACTGTCAGGTATTTTTTCTAAGTGAGTTACTAATAAGTTGATGTAAATTTATATTTTTATAAACATTATGAGATTTTCTTTAATTGTTCAATTTGCAGGAATCTTAGCCTGACTATGTCAAGGTGGAGCCAGAAAAGGGAAAAGATACCCTGGGTATACTGAACATGCTTCCTAACAGAGATCTTTATCAGTGATGGGTGTTGTCATGGTTTTCTAAGTGTTGTCTTGTGTTATGGTTGCTGAGTTTTGATGGAGATCAAGATTATCCTCTCTAATAAAGGAGAACTATGTTCAGTTGTGCCTTTTATCTCAACCATTTGTAACACAGATGGTAATTGTTTAGAAATCTGGTCACCAAGGTGATCCAAACCACAGTTTTAGCTGTTTCTATGTAAGAAATAATGAGAGTTCATTTTCCCAGCTCATAGACTGTATACAAAAAATGGAAGTAGCCAAAGTAGCATCATCAACTGATTAGTGAAGCCTTAAGCTGAGCACTTTTCACGTTGCCCTCTTAGTTTTTGGAGTCATGTGTGAGTTATGTGTATTCATGTTATATTTGATTTTATAGTTTGTAATTTTGTAATGGTATGCCTTCTTGGCAAAAAGAGCTTTTAATCTCAAGGGTCTTCCCGATTAAGTAAAGCTTAAATTAAAAATAAATAAACAAGCATGGGGTAAATGGCTTGTGAAGCTGAAGGACACTTCCCCACTTTAACCTTCTTTTGGACTCTATTACGACCATCATTTACAAAATTAATATCATATTGTTTTCAATGAAACTTGAAACTTACAGGTGAAACAATAAACCTATTGGCAATGCGCTTACTGAATCAAGTCAAAAATAGGGTCAATTTCCTATAACCTCCTATATGTACAATCAGACTTATTTTTCAAACCAGAAGAGTGGCCCCCTGCTGTCAGTTAGAAGAAATGCAGGTTTAAGGCACTTCTCCACTGGCTTCAGAGCTAAAAGCTACATCGATCTTTTTATATACACTCTCTGGGCGTCTATGCATAAATGTTTGTACAGGTGTGTGTCGATGTGTGTGCATCACCATCATGAAGACGCAGGTGATTGTCATAAAGATGTTGGCAATGGCCACCACTGTCTGGTCAGCTGAAATGGCGAAAGCCATAGAGGTGGCGGTGTAGGCGCACAGAGCGACAGTGAGCATGAAGAAGAAGAAGGCCCCGGCTGTCGCCTTCAGACCTGTACATAAACAGACAGAAACATCAATCAGAGTACCGAGGTTATAATTAGCAACAAAGATGTACAAATTGTACATGAAAGAAATTGTCACAAACAACATTATTTAGTAACTAAGCAATACAATTTCATTGCCTCAATGCTTCATTTAATCTATAAAATGTAAGCTTAACAACTTTTCTAGTGGAAACTCTGCCTTTTAAACTCTGTTGTCATTATGAAAATCACAACATATAACAAATACACCGACTGCAACAGCCACCGTCTTGCTAGCTGGAGATTAATTTGCATCAGTGTTGGCAGTGCAAATACAAACAAGCTATATCGACTGATACAGTCCACTGATACCAGTATGGATATTAGATGATTTAAACATCTGATAGTCTAATATATCGGCTGATATGTTTTTTTCCTTTCAGATATGCAAAAAAAAAAACAGATTTTCCTAACATTTGTTATGTGTAGTTATTTATTTACTCATTTATTTGATCAGTGGGTTGTTGTATTTTTCCAAACATATGTGTTGCCAACAGGGAAGTTGCAGAGTGCCCTCTGGTGGACAAACATCCAACATGCAACATTCATAACATGGTTGAAGGGTGTTTCTCCGCCTCTACTTTTTAAAATTTTCATTTATCAGCCATTATAAATGCAGATACACCGGCTGTTAATATTGGCCTGCCAATAAAATTGGCTCTACTCTGTATACAATTAAAGTATAAACATCAGCATAGCACAGCTTTTCTTCCACCTACCAACCATGAAGTATGCCACACAGGTGAAGACGATAGCGGGGATGGTCCTCAGTGTGATGATGTCAGACAAGATCTTACATAGGAAGTAGACCGATACCCTATAGTAACCGCTGATATACTCATGACTGCAGAAAGAGAAAGAAATACAGGAAAAGTTTTTTTAATAAACTGTATCTGTGAAAACCAAATGATAAAGAAGTGATTGTTGTAACTGCAGATTTTAAAAAATGGACTGCTACCTTTTCTATGGTCCTGGTATCATTAGTATTAATTGCATCATTACCATTAATGTTTGTAATGTTATAATTATAATTAATAAAGCTGCTAGAATTATTTGGAATTAGCATGCAAAATCCGCACTTCAAAGGGCAATTTAAATTCAAAGGGCCCAGAAAAGTCTGTATAAAAACATACACACATAAACTTTACATTGTTTTTATAATTATTTGGTCTTTATTAATTGAAAAACATATTACAATGGGATGTGTTTTTAAAAATTAGATGAATTAGTTCTCATTATGATATAAATGGGCAACACCAAAATGTGTATTCAATTTTATGTCCTTCAGAGGGCAGCGTAGAACCTGAAAAATACAAGGTTCCTTTTTTTTTAAATTATTAAACTTAAAGAAATAATTAATTTTTTTGTGGAAGAAGGTTGGTATCAGTGTTTTGATCTCACTCTAAGAAAAAATAAAAGACATGCAACAGATCTTTATCAGTGCTAAATAAAGAAAGCAAAGATGTGTATTTCACAAAATGGAAGATTAATTTACCCCCAAATAATGTTAACATTTTGGGGACCTGATTTCTGTCCCAGGATGGCACGAGTCCCCACAATGCTGCTGTGTTATCAGATGTTTGTCAGTACAAAGTGGTTAAGCACATCTTTATAAATCAATCTTGAATAAAAAAAACTTTCCTTTAAATTGCTTTAAATTATATGAATGTTTGAGCGTGAGACCCACGTGAAGATTTTCCTCTCTGTGATGAAGAGTTCAGCAGCCGACAGGGAGCTGAAACACTGATTCACAACGACGAAGAAGAGTGTGCCAGTCCTGGAAACACAAACACCCCAGATTAACTTTTATAATTTGCCTTTCAAATGTGACAAAGATACACAAGTCATTAAAACAACTGTCAATATGATGACTGATAGTATTACAGTTACATCTGCTACTACTGCAGCTAGTTCTACAGTAAATACCTGTTCTGAACTCCACTTGAATCATCCTGGACATTGAAGAAAAGGGCTCCAACAATCAGGGCGAGAAAGATCGTTACTGCTACCTAAAAAGAATTTTTAAAACGTATTGCGGTTGTTAATACAACTTAATGTAGTTAACCTTTCAATATTCCTTATCACTTTGAGGCAGGGAGTTGCATAAAAGCAGCACACAAAGTGTATTTCCCAAAATATCTAAGTGTCTAATACTGCAGTTCCACTTATTGCCACCAGATGCTGCTCTTGCAGCATCAGCCAACTGACTGAAGAAGTGTGAAAACAGGAAGAGATGCGCAGCAATGAAGTGACCAGACAGAAGCCCAGTGTAAGTGAAATTTTTGTAGCAACAGAATCTATGTAGTCATGTGAAAAACTAAGTGCACCCTTACTGCTTCCATACAAACTAAGAGGGTAAGTATCAGCCAGGTGCTGCTAATCAAATACACTTAGAAGATTTGTCAGTTTGTTGGTCTGGAACATTCAGGTGTGTGTTAACAGTGCCACAGTCTTCCCAGGAATGGACATCCCAGCAAATTCATTCCAAGGTCAGACCGTGCAATGCTTAGAGAAACTGCAGACTCTACAGGCCTCAGTTAGCATGTTAAGTGTTAAGTACAAAAGATTGAAGACTGAACAAGTATGGCTTTTTTGAAAAGGTTACCAGGAGTCTCTTCTCTCTAAAAAGAACCTGGCAGCATAGTTCAAGTTTGCAAGGTTGCATCTGAACAAACCACAAGACTTCTGGAACAATGTCCTTTACACCGACAAGACCAAAGTGGAGATGTTTGGCCATAATGCACAGTGTTACAATTGGTGAAAACCAAACTCAACATATCAGCACAAACACCTCATCCCAACTGTCGAGCACGGTGGTGGAGGGGTGATGATTTAGGCTTGTTTTGCAGTCACAGGACCTGAGCACCTTGCGGTCATTGAGTCCACCTTGATCTCCTCTGTATACCAAAGTATTCTAGTGTCAAATGTGAGGCCATCTAAAGCTTGGTTAAAACTGGGTCATGCAAAAGGACAATGATCCCAAGCAGCAAAAACCAAAGAACTGAATCAATGCACCACAACATTCCTCCACAATGATGTGAGAGACTGATAAAGGCATACAGAAAATGATTATTTCAAGTTATTGCTGCTGAAGGTGGTTTTTGAAAGATACAGAATCATGGAAAGTCTTTATTGTAACCTGCATGGACCTGCTCTGTGTCAGCACAACGTCACCATAGTAACAAATGTTTATCAATTTATATTTACTAATTACTTATTGCTATTGATCTTATTACTTGACTCTTAGAAAGTGAAGACACGTTTCCCAAAATGGATGGTTCCTTTTACCCCAAAAATAAGAGTAACATTATGCAAGCTTACCTGAGCGATGGAGGTCTGCGGGTTGAGAATGAGGTTGCGAAATGTCCTCTTTAGAACCCATCTGAACTGCGTGAAGAAGCTGGTGGTGTAGGTGATGGTTCTGAAGGGAGTAGTAGTGATCACCTTCTTTCCCTGGACGATCCTCTCTGAGAGAGACAGAAGGTGGCAAAGATTTGAATTGCTCTATATTCAAACAAATGCTCATTTCTGTATGAACTAATCTCATCAGTTCAACACACAACATGAATTACGAGTCATTGGGATCATTCAGTACGTCTTTGTGGTTCATTTGCATTGGGATGCAGTCATTTGGACTCTTTTAGTGGTCGTTTTACATCTCTTTTATGCTATTTGTTTCTCTTTGTGTTCATTTTTACTTATTTGGGATCTATTTGTAGTCATTTTAGTCTGTTTTGCTTCTCTCTGTAGTTATCCAGCTTTGTTTATGGTCATCTTATCTCTGTTTGTAGCCATTTAAGACACATAACCATAAAAAAACAAAAAAACAATAAACATTGCAACTTTTTTGGTACCTACCCAGCTCTGCTTTGGTCTGTTTGAAGTATTGGCAGTTTCTGTACTTCTCCACCAGTTTCTCCTCAATCCCTCTTCTGGATTTCGATACTGATTCTGAATCTGTATCTAGATCTGGATCTGGGCAAAGAAAGAATCATGTCTAAAGTTAGGAGATATACAGAAAAAAACTAGACGATTCAGAGACCAGAGAAAAATTAACCTTTTAATTTCACGCCATATGTCACTGTATTAGGACTTTAAAAATCACTTTACAATTACAACTATAGCAGTGTGGATGTATTACTAACATGCAATCTGCAAATATGTGAAATTAGAAGGAAGTATGAATTTTATTTTTTCTACAGTAGAACTGGAAATTGTTGTAGATTTATTCTTTTTCTTTAACTTTTTTTTCCAATTGTCACTTGCATAGTATGTAGAATCCAAACAATTTAACCTGAATGCAACACATTCAGCCTGTATCAGGGCTATAAAAAGATTGAAATGGATAATCGTTTTGTGTTGAGGATTCAGAGTGAATTTAAACTGTAATCTCAAACAGTCTCTACAGTCTGTCCCACAGTCCCTGAATGCAGCACCTGTGTTAAAAGGTTGTGACTCTTGTGAACAAGTGGACATGTGTGATATTACAGACATTTAAATCTCTGTGTCCTGATGAAATCTGAAGCCAGAAACACCTCAATTAAGTTTTTTTTTTTTTTTCCTTAACACATCTTCCTGCAGCTGGTTAACAGCTGGTTGACAAGTGAAATCTAAAAACAGATGCACAACACAAGAGGGCGCCTTCATTCTGCTAACAGAGACGTAGTGGAGTTTAAAGCTCATCAGCTCAGTTTGTCCACAGTTTGAGTTCATAACATGTTATGAGGGTAAAAGACATTTTTCCAGGAAACTGGAAAAATGTTGGCCTTGAGTTGCCAGAAAAAAATAAAGATATGACATCACTTCCTAAAGCTTCTCGTAGTTCTGAACAGTTTTTAACTACGTCCACACTCACCTGCAAAAACAACGTTACAAATAACCACCAGCATGTGACTGTGATGATCTTTCTAACTGACACACATAAAAAAATATTCAAATTTTTTGGTTCAGTTAGGGTCATCACCAGTGGTGACTTACACCTCAGATGGTTAAGACTGCTCTGCCTTTTGGTCCAGAACCAACTTACACACCTTCTGTTTTGTCATTGTTGATTGCGACGGCAGTCGAGTCTCCATTGATGACATCCAAGAAGAAGTCAGCAGGGTTGTTGTGGGGCTCACAGGTGTATCCTAGGAAACAGAGTTTCCAAACTTAGTCAGGCACATCCCCTTTCTGTCGTGTTGCATCTTGTTGGATTGAAGTTAATCCCATGTGCTTACCAATGTCTGAGAAGTACTCCAGTGCACTCTGTGCTGGGCCGTGGTAAACCTGAGGTGTTTTAATTACAGAGAGAAGAGCTAACATGAAAGCCACTGTTTCTTGCACAGATGGCTTAACTGTGTATTTTTGAGAATAGTTTAGTGAAAATGTTAAAGTATTTTGATAAGCAGCCGTTGAAAGGGACCTGATGGCCGTTGACTAGCAGGGTGAGGCTGTCGAAGAGCCGGTAGATGGAGTATCGAGGCTGGTGGATGGAGAGGATAATGGTGCGACCACAGTTTGCCATCCTGGAGTAACAGACATACAATTATTTAACTTAAATATACACAAGGCATTTTTTTCATCTGTTACAGATGCCTCTAACTACTACTACTACTACTACTACTACTACTTCGTCCCATGTGATGCAGAAGGCTGCAACTTGTGGCCTTCACCCATCTCGGTTTCTTGCCGCTGCTTGTGTCTAACCTTTCCCTTGTAGCTCAGCAAGCACAGTGCTTCTCCATGTTGTATTCGGTCTGGCTTTCTTTCTCTTCCCAGGTGATGTCCATCTTATGGCAGTCTTTGGTATTCCCTCTTGTGTTTATGGTTAGGGTTACTCTAACCCCTCACTTTTATTTCATGGGAGAGGTTTATACAGGCAGTTCTCTACAGTTCCACGTTTGAGCATTTGTTTGGCCAGAAAATGCTGCACATTCAGTGAAGACACCCATTGTGGAAGACCTCGATCGCTCTGATACATACAGAACGACAGACTTCACATTGCTGTTGTATCTTTGTCTTCTACATAAACTGCCTTGATTTCCAGAAATAGCCAAGCCCAGTCAAAGCACCCCATGCCTTACACAATCTGAACTTGATATCCTCCTGGGTTCTGTTATCTGTGCTAACTAGGCTACTGAGATAAGGGGGATCTTCTTTGTCACCAGCAGTTAAACAGTTGTAGTTGGGGGCTTGATGTTGATGTTAATGTTGACATGATGCTCTGAAGAGGCTAAAAGCTATAAGATTTCAATAACATGCTGAATCTGTTTGGTATTTAAAGGTTCCCTTTGTAGCTTTTTTCATGCATTTCTTGGGCAGGTCTTCCTCGAAAAAGAAATTTTAAACTTAAGGTTACTTAAGTTTTGTTCTATTTAACCTTGACCTGGTTAATAAAAACACTTTTTTATTCTAAAATGTTAAACAGACTGTAAAAAGACCATAGTTACTTCTAACAGCCTGTATACTGATTTCTGTGTGAAGAACTTGGGACAGATTTTCAGCATGCTTGTGTTCCCGAGTGAGTCTCTTGCCTCATTGCCTCGCTTCTGCTCCCAGAATAAAACAGCTAACTAGTCAACTAATCACTAACATCAATAAATGACCTGCAACCAGAACAACACAGACTCCATGTTTCATCCAGTGAAGCTTGTCTAGTTGAACCAGAATTCAGCTATACGATCACATGAGTGGTCTCTCTTGCCTCTCAATCCCTGCTAAAAATGATGAACTGGAAGTTATTTTACATTATTTTACAAAATACTGGATAAGGTCATCCAGCTCCAAACTCCTGACGCAGAGCTGATAAATCAGCCATTTTTAAATGACTATACCTGGTAAAATTAAGAATTACTCATATTTGTTGGCTTGCTTGGCAAATGACTTCACCAGGAGTGGCACAGAAGGGATGCATGATATGGATGCACACCTTAAATCCACAACAGCAGTACAAACATGTTTGTGTGTGTGTGTGTGTGTGTGTGTTTTCACCTCTTGAGCAGCAGCAGCACAGAGTTGGCCGTGCTGGCATCGAGGCCCGTCGTGGGTTCGTCCAGGAAGAGGACGGGCGGGTCGATGATCAGCTCCATCCCGATGTTTGTCCTCTTCCTCTCACCACCAGAAATCCCACGAATCAGCTGAGTGCCGACCTGCACAAACACACCGCTGTCAGACTTCTGTCAGTTTGTCAGTCGATTCTTCTCTTTTCACGTCTGTTTCTCTCCCTCATGTCTTCTGTTTGCTCTTTTTTAATCCTTTAAGTTTAATTTTCTTTTTGATTCTTTCATCCTCTTTTGTTGTCTTATCAGTCTTTTATTGCCATTTTTTCTGTATTTTACAGTCATTTTTTTCATGTATTCTTTCATTCATTTGTACCACTCCTTGACTAAATGTTTTTTGTCTTTATTTTTATTGGTCTTTCTTTCTCCTCACCTTGGAGTCGGCCACTCGGCCCAGTCCCAACACCTCGATCAGTCCGTTAACTCTCCGCTCTTTCTCTTTCTGACTGATGGATGATGGGAGTCGCAGAGCTGCAGAGAAGGTGAAGTTTTCTCTGACCGTCAGAGTCCCCATCACCACATCGTCCTGCAGACAGGAAGCCACTGTTTAGAAAAAAGCTAACACATTAAAAGTCACCAAACATTTACTGCTGCCAGATGCACTTTGGTTCCAAGGACATCTTTTCACACTCACTGTTTAATTTCCACTGATGTAACTTATGACCTCAGTATTTCTAAAACAATTAACTTTATGCTGAAACTTGGCCTAAGAAGCTGGTTTTATTGTTGCAGGAAATCTCTTCCTGCCCTGTCCAGGAAACTCTCCTGAATCCTGTCTTAACATCCTGCCTGCTTCACCCACCTGAACCACATAGCCAGACAGACACTTAAAGTTCGGGGGCTGAGGAGCTCCGTCGATCAGGACCTCTCCTGACAGACCTGCGGGGTCCTTTCTAGCTGCCAGAACATCCAGAAACCTGAAAGAAAAGAATCAGAATCAGCTTTATCGGCCAAGTATGTGTAAACATACAAGGAACTGAGCTCCGCTTTTTTTTCCTTTGCTCTCAATGTAAAGTAGTAAAGACATCAAACAAAAAGAAGAAAACACAAAACTGTGGGAAAAATCGTTTCAGTGACCAAAGGTGATACAATCTGTTACAAAACTTGGAGCAAAAAAAATATCCCAGCTTTAGTAGTTGAGGATGTTTACAGTACAAACCTACTGAACTATGAGGCATATATAGATTCTTTTCCTGGGATGTCTTTTCCATGTGGTGGGGAAACAGTTTATGATCAAACTGTACATGGACACAAAAAGGTTTAATGTTTCTGTGTACAGGTAAAGAGACTAAAAAAATTCAATTTTCTAGCAGTTAATGTTTACAGTACTTCCTCTACACTGATGCATCAACTGGAGGATTAGCGCCACCAGCTGTTTATCTCTTAATATACAAACAGTAGTTTTCATCAGATTTATTTTAAACATGAATGGAAAACAATCATGTTTGGACACCAATTTTATCTTTTTCTTCCTTAACAAACACATTTGCAACACTCACGATGACTTGCCGCTTCCTGTCGCTCCCATAATGGCGTTCAGACCCGGCTTCATGATCCCACTGAGAGAGGAAGAAAAAAAATATTATCAGTGGAGAATCGGTGGATGCGAGAAGATTTCACATGGGAATGTTTTTCATATTCATCTCATATACAGTACTCTGCAAAAGTTTGGACACACATTCATATCAGCTTCTTAAATTTTTAAATTTGCTCTTTTTACTTTTAACTTTTGATTGATATTTAACAACTTTTTAAATTTGGGCTCTTGGTTGAATGAAGCCACTCTGGGCTTGGCTAACAGTAACAGTATTTAACAACCAGACAATCAATGCACTGTGAAATTAATCAGCAATAATCATTAGCAATAATAATAAGTTGCAGCCCTTTACATGAAGCCCACATCCATTTCAAACTTAAAATGCTGCTTACAATTGAATGCATCACTAATAAAGATATAATGTTGATCTTGTTTTTACTGTGTGGTAATGACGCTTTAACTAAAAGGGAATCTACTCTGCTAATCTCCATTCTTGGACTCTACCAGAGTAGCTTTGCATGATTCTGAGGTCAACATTTATCTCACACTGGGCTTTTGTGCAGCCCCTCAGTTCACCCTTTATCTTAAACAAGCTGTTATGGTTCCTCTCCCTTTAGGCTAACTCTCTTCTGATTGGCTGCCCCTTTTAAACATGAGGTGGGTGTGGCTTGTGTGCCTGAGATACCCATATATAGGAATATTCACTCTCTGTGGCATCATACAAACCCAAGAATAGAAAAAACCGTCTTGAGCTGAGCTTTTAGAGCAGTCTGAAGCCTGACCTTTTTAGCTTACATGGATTACTTATACAGATAATAAGGAAAGCAGAATAGGTCTACTTTGAGTTAAAGATGTAATGACTTACTCCAGTTCTTTAGATTGAAGCTACAGCTATCAAGCAGTAAAAAAAAATTCAAATGTTTTGCTCATGCCCCACTTCAGTAGCACAATTTTCAATAAGTGAAATACAGGTCAGTACAGTAGCCTCAGCACACTCCTGTTTATTTATTTTCCTAACAAAATTTATTACCCCAACAGTGCCACCTGTCCGAAGACTGAGAATTGTTAAAATAAACCAACACTGAAATGGCGTGGTCATTATTAGGCTTTAAGGGTGGTTACTTTTCCTTAAAAGTTTTCGAAAGTTTTTCTCTGAAATGACGAAGCAGTTTCAGTTCTGCGTTTCTCTAAAGTGACCTCTGTGATGTTGCAGATGCCCTGTTGCCATATTTCTGAGGAACCGAAACAGCTTTTGTCAGCAAACTGGAAGTTTGTGGCTGTTTGGTTGAGGGTGTTTTGTAACAGACTGATTCATATTTTGTGTTTTTCCCTGACATGCACAGGGATGAGGACGTCCCCTTTTTCACTGCTACTAAGCAAATCTCAAACTGTAACCGTGATGCTGCAGTTTTGTATGCACGTCTGTATGATAGTTGTCTTTTTCTTCTTCCTTCATTTTTATTTTCTTCATGCCATTCAGGCTAATTTTTTGGGGTTAGGGTTTTTGCCATTGCCAATATAGTTTCCCTTTCCCTGACAGTACAGTGTGAAGGGGGTTGGGCTTTACCACAAGCAACTGAAACACCAAGCCACATGGGCAATGTCAGGGCATTAGTCAGCATATCTCTGTTTTGGAAATGTAAGACTCATTTTTTAGTCACTTTTAGCCATTTACTGATTCTGAGAAACACAGTGAGGTGACTTCCTCCTGCTGGCAGGTCTGTCATGTCATTCATTCAGCAGATCTCTGAAAACATGATGCAGCAGCTTTGTTTGTATTCCTGCATAAGAGAAACTAGTCATTCCTTCCATGCCTTTCTTTGCTTTTTTTCCCATTTGTTTTTTAACCTGTTTAGACCCTATCTCCTCGTATGTAGACATTAAACTTTGGCTTTTCTGCACCTTATACTCCATTCTGCTCAACAAATATTTTAAATATTTAAAATGTTTTATATTTTGTTAAACTTTATTGACTTTGTTGTGTTAAGTTGTAAAATAGACCAATTGTCCCTATATTGTCCCGTATGATGATACACTTTAAAAAAAATTACTTACTGTTCAGAAATGATACTTAGTTTTTACACTTATTAAGTCCAAATAATCCCTAATAGCTAGGAGAAATTAAAAATCCATCCCAAACAAGTGCTTGGGTCTTAGGAGGCTATTGTTTTTCAGTTAAGTAAGCAGGAAGATGATCCTCTCAATTTACCATCTATCTATGTTTATCAATCTATGTTCCAAAACCTCACCTATGGTTATGGGCTCTGGAAACTGCCAGAAAGAATGAGGTCACTGATATTCCACAATCACTGGTTGCCACATTGCAGTTACTCTCTTCCTGTGGTAGGGGTAGAGGTAGGGTGAGGAGTTCAGACAACCAGCGATAGCTTGGAGTAGAATTGCTGCTCCTTTGTGGTGAGAGGGGGTGGTGGTTTGGAAATCTAATCAGGATGTGTGCTTCCCTTTGGAGATTTTCTAGGCACACCCCACTGGGAGGAGACACCAGGGTAGACCCAGAACTTGCTTAAGAGATTTTATATCTTGCCTGGCCTGGCAATACCTCAGGATCCCCCAAAAGGAACTGTAAAACACTGCTGGGGAAAAGTCCTTGTGAAAACTTTATGTCTATAGGGAGATGGGAAAACTGCTTTTCAAATAAATACAGTATATTTGTCCTTCACATAATCGATGCCTTTAATCTGTATTGTTGTATTTTTTTAGGTAATATATATAAAAATTCAGGCTGCCCCTCATTAGTAACGTACCTCACACAAATATACTTTCTGCTGCACGTTTAACTTGTTGGGATCTGGTCGCTGTAATGCAGGGGTGTCAAACACAAGGCCCAGCAGCCAGAATCGGCCCAGCAAAGACTCCAATCCAGCCCACTGGACGGCTTTGAAAATGTGAAGGAAGGAATAATTTGGGACTTTTAACTGTATTTTCATAAGTTTTACAGCTTTTCTACTGATAAAGACCTGATAAAGACCTCCCCCACAGCCAATCATACTACACCAAAGTAATTAAGTAACAAATTAAAAGACCTGTAGACTTTTTTTCCCCCACTATCTACTATCGAAATTTATGGGGGTTTTTTTGTTCTTTTTACAATGGGTCCACAGTAAAAAGAAAATAATTAATTACATTTAAAAAAGGCATTTTTTGTGAATTAACAAAGACTTTCTGTTTTATAATTACAGGACAGTCTAGACAGTGAATCACCACAACTTTTTCTGTAATTTTACATATTTATTTCTCAAAGAGTCGTGCTGAAAGATTTCTTTCATTTACTCCAGCAGCATTTCTTGATCATGTAGAAAAACTGAGATGTGTTAAAATTGCACTTCTTTATCTGATATTAAGATATCTCAGCGATTACATGTGTAGTTAAACTTCTTTAGACTGACAGAAAGGGGAGTTTACTGGTCCGGCACACTTAAGATGTGGCCCGCGATGTAAAATGAGTTTGACATCCCTGCTCTAATGGACAGATGAATGGGTGGATGGAGTACTTTTTTCCTGCCTTTACTCTCTTTTCATGTCTTCCTTTCTTTCCTTTTTTATGAGTTTTTCCTTTCCACATCTTATCACGTCTTTCTATAACTTCTAATTCTTTGCGTGAAAATGGCGTTGCTGACATTTTAACTTTGATTACACCCAGTCAGGTCAGTTTCTGTCCCAGTTATATATGCACACTCATAAATGATAGTAAAACCAGTTTTAATATAATGCAGTATGAGCTGTCATGATAGGATACAGGCTTCACTCTCATGTGAAAAGACTCATCTAAAGCACAGACCTTCAACTCTGTCAATGATTACACACACTGTCCAATAAAATACCACAGATACCAGTCATTAACATCTGCGCACACACAAACACACCTGCTACACTTTGACCCACTAAAGCTTTCATAACATACATATGTAACAAGACTTTGATCGTTTTCATAACAGAGCATAATCCGAGGGTTTGTCTGTAAACACGTGCTGGTGCTTCAGCCGCACAATAGGACAGCAATGATATAAGGGTTAGGTTGACTTTTTTCTTGAATAATCTAAGGATTGTCACACGTTAATCTCAACGTTGATGCATTTAGTAAATAAACTTTGTAATGGCTGTTTATTTAAAGTCAGAGGATTGCCAGAATTGTTACAATTCAACCTGTGAGGAGTCTATAAAAAAATTATTTTTTAAATCCATCCATCAGATGTTGAGACATTTCACCTAAAACGTCAACCTCACAGTTACACTGACAAGTCAACTCTAGGGACTTGATCAAGTAGAGCCATTCCCCTTCATATTATTCCCATTGTACAGAATTTTCTGCAATTTAGCCACAGAATGCAATTTAATTCAATTCAGTTTTATTTATATAGCGCCAAATCACAACAACAGTCACCTCGAGGTGCTTTATATTGTAAGGTAAAGACCCTACAATAATACAGAAAAACCCCAACAATCAGACAATCCCCTATGAGCAAGCACTTGGCGACAGTGGGAAGGAAAAACTCCCTTTTAACAGAAAGAAACCTCCGACAGAACCAGGCTCAGGGTGGGGCAGCCATCTGCTGCGACCGGTTGGGGGGGTATGCACTCCCAAGATGGTCTCAATTAGGAGAAATAAACAGCTTTTAGACAAAAAAAACACGTTTTAGTTTTTGCAAATACAAAGAGGATAATTTGTCCAAACTGAAATAAAATGACACTTATGTCCTTTAATCTTTTACCTGGAAAGCAGATTTTGCCCTTAAAAACACTGGCATTCTGCTCTTGAAGGATGATTTTTCATGATTTGCATGATTCATAGATGCATAGATTCATAGATTCATGACAGGACAGACTCTCTCAGTGGCACCCATTTATAAATTATTAATAAATTTTATGAGCGTAGTTAACCCTGTGAGGTCTAAGTTGTCATTAGTGATGACTCTAACACTAACGCTACCCTATACTTGGAGAAAGGTAAAAAAAAAAAAAAAAAAAAAAATATCACAGTTTTTGAAGTGAGTCAATCAGAATGATTTTTTTCTCTTTGTTCCCTGATTGCCAAGACTTGGGAGAACAAATAATAATAAAATTTAAAAAAAGAATTGCTTAGGCTTAGAGTTAGGGTTGTCACCAATGATGACTTACACCTTAGAGGTTTAAACAAAAACAGAAACTAACATAAGAAGCAGCTCACCTTATGCATGAACTCTAAAGTAGCTCAGAGGCTTTTTTGCTTACTTAGGGTTAGGGTTATCACCTATAGTGACTTAGACCTCAGAGGCTTAATGTAACTATTATTCTACATTTATTGCCTCCAACTCCGACATGATCCGACACGATCATCATCTGCACAGCTCATCCAGCATTGCTTTATGAACACGAAGAAGCTTAACACAGTGGCAGTGTAATGAAAAGTCCTGTCCAGCAACCCAGAGCACTTTCTTACTGATCAGTAATAAAGCCTTCACTACAACACAACAACAATATTTTACAACTATATACTATAGAAAACTGTCTCAATCAGCAAAGAAGAAATATATGCACAATACATAACGTACAGTATTGCGTAGTATATTACATATTGTAACAGAGATTGTAACATTACCCATGTTGTTGTAAAGTGTGAACATGTTTTTATCTCTATCAAATCAGACAGTCTGATTCTGTGACTTTTACACCCTCAATTTTCTTGTTAAGTGAAGCTTCAAACACACTGAGGCAGCACAGCATCCTGCTACTGTGCCTGTTTGTTGGTTTAAGCCCAGAGTCATTGTCTTCTCACAGGCTTCTGTTATGTACAGTATGTGTGTGTGTGTGTGTCACAGAGGCAAAGTGTTGAACCTGAGTCTACTCACAAAGCAAACTTCCTTCCTTTGCCTCCTAACATGTGGGAGTGTTTGAACCAAGTGAGCCTTGATCGTGTCACGTTTACCTCCCAGGTGGGCTCCTGGCAGCACGTAGACAAACACACAGCAACTGTACATACATGTACAGACTGTACATTATCAGTTTACCACATTAAGGGCTCATACTTGCAGTCACCTGAGGGCTAAAGCATGCCCAGAGATGCAGTATCAGAGGAATTTCTTATAGGACAAAGTAAATTCAAACCTATTTGGATGTCATGCTTAAGAAAAGTTATTTTAATCATAAAAACATCAACTGTATTTAGTTTAAAAAAAAAACTGTAATGTAAACAAAAAAGTCTAATGACAGCAGAGCCAAAAAGTCTGGGAAAACTAAAATACATCATATTTCAAATATATCTCAGGCTACTTGTCATTTGCACTTGTGCATTTGTTTTCTGAATGGATCACTAATTTCATGAGAAATATTATTTCACAAGGAATATTTGTTGTCTGTCATTTTTTTTTAAAGAAGAGAGATAAGGGGTGTCATTCACGTTTCAGCTTTTTAAAAAAACATGGCCGTGGCTCAGGTGAATGTTTTTGTATTTGCACTTCTTTAAACTTACAGTACTGGAAAACTTTGGATTTTTTTTTTTTTAAATATAAGTTAGTAAATTTAGTAGTAAAAGTAAAAGTTAGTTTTACTTCCCCTGCCCATCTGAGACCAAATTGGGCTAGATGTGGCCCAGGTACTAAATTGATCTGACAGCTTTTAATGCCACCAGCTTTTTTTGTGATGACTCAGAAGCTGAATTAATTATGTGATATAAAAAAAGTGTTTCCCATCAGTTAGCTGTAACTAAGCAGAGTACAGTTTGTGCACGGTCTATTACTTAACTCTTCTCTGTATAAACTGTACTAAAAAAGAGAAGTTATGGGACAAAAATAAATGGTAGAAATGTGTTTCTGAATTTCTGAAATTCAAACTGCATCAGATCACTTGTCCTGTTAACAACTTAGCTAACAAACGTGCTAGAGGTGCATACAGGTGAAAGTTAACCTTTATCTAAATTAGCCATTCTAGAAATCTAGTCTTGATTGAAGAGTAGTTACACAATGTTTTCTCATCATCTGCTCAACATCTTTCATTCTCCAAATCTTTCTAGCAAGGGGAAGTTTGTATTCTAGGAATTTTTGTTTGTTTGTCTTTTCTCTGATGAAACAATAGGCTCTCACTCTGTGAACAGCATCTTATCCCACTGAGCTAACCAGCCGACACACTGGGCCATTTGCATGGCAGAATTTATTTTTTTTTAAATAAATGTTTATTTTGCAAAACACTCCTCTGCTACAGAACTGAGCTTCAGAATGAAGTTTACATTTTTTAATACCAACAGATAATTAACTATTTGTGGGATTTACATGGAAAAATAGAAATTCCAGACTTCGTTTGACTTTGTTACACTTGCCTTTTGATCGTGGGGGGTTGAAATGTCCAAATCTAATGTTGCATTTTTGAGGTGCACAGCTGAAGAAAGACAGTTAAGCTATGCCCCCTTTTAAGGGCTTGAAATGATTTCAGATCTATATCTTCCAGACTTCCAAATAATCTTCCGAAGGCATAAATTTAATCAGAATGGAAAGCATTTCACGAAAGCACATCAATATAATTTACTTACTAAACCCCACAAACATCTATCGGAAAATGGACTGGAGACAAAGAGATGTTCACGAAAGGACATCATATAAAAATTGTATTATCTGTTCAAGATAGTTGTTTGTTATAAACTAAATTATTTTTTGTTCCAATTTTTGAACAGTTTGTCCATTTTTCAGGAGTGTGCTTAAAATGATGAGCAGCCTGTTGTTTTTAAGCATAAAAATAAAGTGTCTTGCAGGCCTTGAAGTGCACCAGTGTACTCACTTGAGGTCGATGAGGATGTCTTTGGTTGTGGCCTTCTTCCAGCGGAAACATCCTCCTCCCTGTTTCACCTTGTAGTGAATATTGTGGAAACTGACGGTGGCGCCGTTCAACTGTTGTCTTGAACCGGTACTTTTGGAGGCTCCGTTTAGCCCCATCTCCATCGTAACTTGGCTGTCTGACATCCTTCACTTACTTCCACCTGTATGCACAACACTGAAGAAACATTTTGCTGTCAATACCACTTCTTAATAAAATCTTATCTTGTAACGCTCTAGAGGCAAAGGTCTTTACATAATTAAATATCACCATAATTTGTAAATTTTTAAACCAATGTGCAATTTGGTTTATTTCAAATCCTTAACTTTTGGATTTCCAAATAAAAATAATTTATATCGATAGTAACCATAGTAGATTTTAAAATTGATATTACAATTCTGCCGAGTTTACTCTCTTGTCAAAGTTTAACTTGAAATGACGGCTGCACACAAGTCATTTAGTCTCTTCTCCTCAGTGCTGCTGTCCATGAACGTCTTCTAACTTTTAATTTTTGGGAATCTGCACACAGAACAAGTCCATGTGAACAACCCTGTGCATCTCTGCATGTTTCTGTAGCTTCAGTTCAGGTATGTAAGTCAACTATTACCATGTCACATTAGTGACACAGACTGAACACTCAAGATTACTGAGGGAATTGGAAACCACTTAATATAATAACACATGGAAAGACAGAGCAGATAAAATCTCATTTTCAACATCTTTCTGATGCCCTAATTAAAAAGTTCACTTTTTATTTTTTAACCTGGCAAAAGCCCATTTCAATAGTAAAAGTTTTGGCATTTCTTTAAGCACCAAAAGTTGTCATTTTAGACAGGAATGATTCAGACCCACTGAAACAAGACCAGATGTGGCTTGTAGGTGTATTTACCTTCATTTCTTTCCTAAACATTGATTGTTCATCATTGTTTTTCCAGGTTCAAGAAAGAACTTGGGAGTCTTTGCTTTTAAGCCAACAGTAAGAAGAAGTCTTAAGAACAAATAATATGCAAAATGATCTAGAACAGTAAATGAATTAACTGGGTGGTTTGACTTTTTTACCCCAAAAAAGCATTCCTATTATTTTCCAATAATTGTTCTGAATATTTCCAGTTTCAGGGCCACTTTTGGCAAAAAGGTTGCTGTCAGTTCCTAAAACCCACTGCAGAAGTTGCTCGATTAATTTGTTTAGACTCAGGCTGGGAAAATACATAGAGAACCCAACGGTACAAGTTCATACACAGTTTTGCTGATGTGTAAACTGAAGCTGGGTTTGTTGAAAATACCACAAAGGTCAAAAGTTCATATGAAAAAAGTGCATAATATTTGCACAGTTTGCTTGTGGCATCTGCCCTTCAGCCTCTGCAGTAGGTGCTTCCTGCAGTGCAACTTAAGCCAAATCTGCTGAACTCAGAAGCAGCAAAATTTAATTCTTATTTCTATTTTATACTACTTTACTGGAAAAAAATGCTCTGAATTCTTCCACCTTAACCAGAGCGAGAGCTGATTTTAGATTAAAAAAAAAAAGATGCACGACAACCAAAACCCAAAACAAAGATTTTATCTCTCACCTGCTTTAATCAAAAAACACCGGTGAAAACAGCTCCTGACAGACATCCAAACCGCAGTACGCTTACCAAGGAAATGCAGTGAGTCAGACTGCAGAGATGACTGCGTGCTTGGCAGAGCTAGAGAGGTTTGTTTAGTGCATGTGGTCAGCCCAGTTTTATGTCTGAAAGGCGTGATAAGAGAAGCAGGGAGGAGGGCAGCTCTCTCTCTCCTACAGTGGTGAGATCCTGTTATAGCTTTATTGTCACTTATGAGTTCTTGTGTAAGCAGCACTTCTGTTGAAGTTTGCACTTGAGATTTTTTTTTATGTCATTTTTCACTTGACAAAGGAGGGGCTTTGAATTTTACTGGTGAACCTGAGGTGTGTATGTGTGTGTATGTATGTTTCATAAGGTTATTTACACACGCTTTCCTTATAAAACGTATGACTTACCTAAAATATTTTCTGAAAAAAAAAAACAAAACTTAAGCTAAAAGAAATCTTAAAGAAATCTAAAGCAGCCAAAATATTAAATAACAAACTAAAACTATAACAAATTAAAATCATACCTTAATAAAGAGTCTTAGTAAAAATAGAGTATGACATAACAAAATGGGTCAATAAGGTGAAAAATTACTCAAAAGTACAACATCCTCTGTAAAAACATTAATAAAACATAATAAAATGCCTGTATGAAAATGCCTAAATTAAAAGTCAGGTGCTGAGTCACTTTAAATGTCTTTTAAAGTGACTCAGCATAGAATCAGTTTAGAGTGGAAATCACGGTTACTGTAGCAGTATGCACTTTAGGGTTGATAGAAAAACAGGAAACAAGTGAAAGAAAACCACCAAGACCTCAGAAAAAAAAGTAGAAATTAAAGTGAAAGATACATTTTACACATTCCTCAGAAATGTTAAAAAAAAAAAAAAGTGCAGTCCTTCACTTTTGTAATGAAGCACAGCAAAATGGACAGACGGGAATGAATAAAAGTTAATTTCATATCAGACAGGTTTCCAGATTTTGCCTGATATAAAAGACAAAGTTAAATTAACAACAGCAACAGCTGGTAATCTGCACTTTAAGTAGACTTTTTCACACTACACTATGGTAACAACATTAGCAAGTTACTCAAAGTAACATATAAATCACAGACTGTATAAAACACGGATGTACTTTCCGGATCCGAAAAATGAAACCAATGCAGAAGTGCCTTAAACCTGCATTCTATTTGAAGGCCACCAGATGGTGATAGCTGTGGTTGCAAAAAGCCCTCCGGTCCTATAGAGATTTCTCACGTGAACTGATGCCCACATTGCTTAAGAGTTGTCCGCCATATTGGATGTGATACAACCACCGATTGTTAAGAACGTGTGTTCCCTGACTGGTTGGCAGTGGTTCCTGGAGGTTTCCGGCTCTTGCTGAGTGAAATCAGTTGCAAAGAAGGTGCTGCGCCAAAAACCTATTAGTGATTGCTTTGGTTGCTAGCAGATTGCCACGGTTGCCTGTAGTTTTTCATGTTTATCTGCAAATGCTCGCCAACTACTAGCCAAAGGGTAGTGTAACTTGATAAAGTGCAACATAAACTGGAAATTGAGACCATTTGCCTTCAAAGTAAAAGTTGCTCACTTTGAAATATGTTGGCTGCAGCAAAGATGCTGTCTCTATTTCTGTCCGTCACTTCCAATCACGAGGAGGTTTTTGCCAACCAGTTGGGGAATATACATTTTTCCCCATTGACAGGTGGTGTCAAGGGGGTCACTGATTGGTTTGCTAGCCTGTGTGAGTGGGACTTTGGAAATCATTTTCCCAGCGACTGCCATCAACCACCAGCAATCTGTTTGGGAATACTCATTTTTCCCTCATGACCAGTGGTTACCAGATGGTTGCAGACTGATCTCTAGGTCTGTGCAACCAGGACTTTATTCACTTGATCCTACATTGTCACCATTATTGTCACATGTCCGAAGGGGCAGCCATCTGCTGCGACCGACTGGGGCTGAGGGGAGGAAGACAGGACAAAAGACACAATGTGGAAGAGAGCCAGAGATTAATAATAACTCATAATTAAATGCAGAGTGGTGTATAAACACATGGTGAGTGAAAAGAGGTGAGAGAAGGAGAAACGCTCAGTGCATCATTGGAAGCCCCCAGCAGCCTAGGCCTAAGCCTAACTAAGGGAGGATTCAGGGTCACCTGATCCAGGCCTAACTATAAGCTTTATCAAAAAGGAAAGTTTTAAGCCTAATCTTAAAAGTAGAGAGGGTGTCTGTCTCCTGAATCCAAACTGGGAGCTTATCACAGCTCAGATGTTGCACAGTTGCTTCTTGTTATATGTAGTATATCTGTCCGTTACACAAGAACCAATCAACAAATCTCTGTATTAAATGTCCTGGGTATGACTGCAAAGTACTAAAATTAGAGATTTGCATGGCTTTAGTTTTTCTTTTGATACAAAGATACTGCAGAACAGTCACTTTCTGCCCACCTGTTCAGCTCCACTCAAAAAACAGATTATCGCCATTTAGAAACATTAAAAAGGTTTTAAAGTGCAGGGTTGAAATCAAACCACTGAGAGCACAGATGTTTTACTGTTTTCTACACTGGATTTATTTCTAATCACATATTCTGATTGCCTGTGCCACTGATCATAAAAATTCCTATGCTTGTTTTACATCTGTCTTTGGACAATACTGTCATGAAAACTGCATTATGCTGAAGTAAATTGTGTTTGAATGTCTAACTTTTAATGGCATTTGAACCCTTCTGTGTGTTTTTCACCTGTGTTGCACTGCAGCAGCTCCCCCTACTGGTCATGTTGTATTACTAAACACCTCAATTTAATGTTGCAGAGGAGCAACAGGGTGGATCAGCTTTAAGATCAGAGGTCACATAAATTAAAGCCATAAAAAAAGTATAAATAACATATATAAATATCTGGCATAGATAAATGTGAATTATAATTTGTCTAATGTGCTGTGTTTCTAGTAATTTTTTTCCACTTACTTACTTAATTTAAGTATTTCTATGATATGCTACTTTCTGTTTTTACTCAACTGCATTTTGGATGCAAACATTATACTTTTACCATTTACTTTAAAGCTTTAATAACTTATTATTTTGCAGATTTATTGCATTATTATTGATCAAACTAACCAACAATAAATAAATAATCATCAGCAATCATCAAAAACATTAAAGAGATATACACACATATCAATAATTATGACCCAATAATAGATATATAGTGCTGTATGTGCTGTATATGATGCTGAAAAGTCCCATTCTACATAATGAGTTAGTTTACTTAAAAAATTTAAATAAATATTTGATAATCCATCAAGTCATATAATTAGTGTGTTTGATTAATGCCTGAATGTTGCAATGTGCTATTAAAACTAAAAAGCAATGCATGCATACACGCATACAGCTCGTGATCTGACAGTAAATAATGTTTTGTGTTCTTCTGCACATCGTACAGATCAGCTTTTACAGACAGATTTCAGATTTGTGGGGTGGAATAGTTTGGAATAATGCAGCTCTCCTCTGGATAAATCTTGCACTGCACCTGAGTCCTGATCCTCAGAACCTTTTGCACAGTGCTCAGCGATTTCTATCAGAAGAGTTATTTCTTATATAAAAAGCATATTGATTTTCCTTCAGACTCCTCTCATTTATCTGAATTGTTGCGCTTTTTTCAGAGAGAAACACTTGCGTATAATCTGAGTTTACACTGGATTATTTTGGTTAGTAGGCCTGCAGCCCCTCTCCCTCACGCTCCCTCCTCTGGACTTTTGAGTCATTAATTCGCAGTCTCTTGGTTTTTACTGGCTGCATCTTTGTATATAAATTAAAGTGCATTGTTAGTAGATCATCCTGCGATTGTGACATCACAATAATTCGCCCTGTTTAGTAAATAAACAGGACGAATTATTGCCTATAAAATAAAATACATAAAATGCCTATAAAATGAAATCCATCTAATTTTTTTTATATTTACCTGCTGTGATCCAGTGGAACTCCGTTCCTCCTCCTTGTTTAAGATTACTGTGACTGCAGTGAAATTCCCTCAATCTATCACTTATCCCAGCTGAACTGTACTGAAGTAAAAATTAATCCTAAATCCTTAAAGGACATTACTAATGAACACTGATTATACAGAAACTTAAGCACACTTTTATCACTTAATACAGATCATAATCTTACGCTGATAATGCGTTCTGCGTTCTTCATGAGAGGCAGCAACTCAACAAGAAGTAGTTTTAATTCCAGCAGTGTGATGTTCAGAGTTCAGCTGTGAGTTCAACAAACTGTTGTTAAAAACTCAAATATAACAGGAGGTTATGGCATGAAATGGAAAATCCAGTTAGAACTAACATTTACATGAGCTGCTCCACTTTGTTTATGGTGTTGATGTTTTCATGAATGGTCGGATGGTCCATCGCAATGAATTATGGGATGACATTTTCTCCCCCCCTTTCATAAAGGATAGTCCAGTGTATCCTCTGCTAAAGGAAGCAATAAAGGAAGCACTGAAGCTCCTTTCCTTAGAATTTGGAGAATTGGAACAGCTCTCATTATGGCCGCCACGCAGATACTTCCGTTTCAACTTGTGTCGAAAGTGCGGACTTCAAACTACATACCAGTCTTTAAATTGTGTTGATAGGCCAAGTAAAACCAGAGTTATGATAAATAATTTACTTGATGCTTTTTCCTGAATACTGTCTCATGTTTAGTGCAGGAAGAAACAGCAAAAACTAGTGATGGAAAAACGAGGCTTGATGAAGCTTTGAACCTTTTTTAAACACTGTGTCAAAAATTGGTTCACTAATAGAAGCTTCATTCATTCATTCATTACACTCATTGGTGACATCTACTGGCAGCAGTGGTTGTTGCACAGCCAAATTAAGCCTTGCATATGTGATGCACCTTTCAAACGTACAGATACAACCACTTAAAAAGGCCGCCTGGTCCTTGACAGGACCATGTCAGATCCTTGGCCGGTCCTCAGCTGGTCCTTGATCGTAATGAGATCCCCCGCCTGTGACGTGTACAATGCAACCCTAAGCAGCATTTAGGAAAACCAGTGGTAATGTCTTGTGTATCCACCAGGGGGAGCAGTGATAACGGAAGCTCATTCATTTATACATGCATTTTAAATTTGCTCAGAGGTTCTATAATTATAACAGAGTCATAACCTTTCTGTAAAACACTGATATAGATATTTGTTTGCAGCAAATATAGTAGAGTTTGTGCGCACCAAACAAGCAAGACAGAAAACAGAAAGTGATGCTTGCACTCTGTGGTTATTGCTGACTAATGTTTGTGAACACGAAAGCATAAAACGATTATTTAACTGCACTGTTAATGTTTTTATACAAAAAGTAAAATTTAAATTTAAACGTGAATTAATTAATTGCGGGGTCCTGTCAAAGAAAGGAGCATTTTAGATGTGACACAAATGGGCAAGTCAGACAGAGAGAACTCAGATAGCAACAATACTGTATGTGTGTGTGTGTTCTGCTCTAAAGAAATATGCCAGAAATATGTGCTGTAGCTTTCAAAATAAATTTCCAGTATATATATATATATATATATATATATATATATATATATACACAGTGGGGCAAAAAAGTA
>VUQS01072586.1:0-12597 GCA_015108495.1 Heterochromis multidens
TCTGTGGCTGTATGTTCTGGCCACTCGGGTGAAGAGCAGGGCTGAGCTGTTAACTGATCACCACCTGGTGGTGAGTTGGATCAGGTGGCAGGGGAGGATGCTGGACAGACCTGGCGCGCCTAAACGTATAGTGAGGGTGCACTGGGAACGCTTGGCAGAGGCCCCGGTCCATGAGATCCCACCTACGGCAGAGCTTTGACGAGGGAGGCTGGGGACACTGAGCTTGAATGGACCATGTTCAGCACCTCCATTGCTGAGGGTGCTGCACTGAGCTGCGGCTGCAAGGTGGTTGGTGCCTGTCGTGGTGGTAACCCCCGAACCAGATGGTGGACACCAAAGGTGAAGGGAGCCATCAAGCTGAAGAAGGAGTCCTATCGGGCTTGGTTAGCCTGTGGGACTTTAGAAGCAGGTGATAGGTACCAGCAGGCCAAGCGGAACGCGGCTCAAGCAGTGGCTGAAGCAAAAACTCGGGTGTGGGAGGAGTTCGGCGAGGCAATGGAAAAAGACTTTCGGACTGCCTCAAAGCGATTCTGGCAAACTGTCAGAAAACTCAGGAGGGGAAAGCGGTGCTCTACTCACACGGTGTATAGTGTGGGTGGGGTGCTGCTGACTTCAACTGAAGATATAGTCAGGCAGTGGAAGGAATACTTCGAGGACCTCCTTAATTCCACCAGCACGTCTTCTGTAGAAGAAGCAGAGTCTGGGGACAAGGGGGACAACTCGCCCATCACTGGGGGCAAGGTCACTGAGGCAGTTAAACAACTCTTTATCGGCCAGGCCCCTGTGGTGGATGAGGTTTGCCCTGAGTTCCTGAAGGCTCTGGATGTTGTAGGGCTGTCTTGGTTGACACACCTCTGCAATGTCGCGTGGAAGTGTGTGGTTCCCATCTTCAAGAAAGGGGACCGGAGGGTGTGATCCAACTATAGAGAGATCACAGCCTCCCCGGGAAAGTCTATGCCAGGGTGCTGGAAAGGAGAGTTTGTCCGTTAGTCAAACCTCGGATGAAGGAGGAACAATGCGGTTTTCACCCCAGTCGCGGAACACTGGACCAGCTCTTTATCCTCCGAGGATATTCGAGGGTGCGTGGGAGTTTGCCCAACCATTCTCCATGTGTTTTGTAGACTTGGAGAAGGCATTTGACTGCATCCCTCGGAATATTCTGTGGGAGGAGCTTCGGGATTATGGGGAGTCTGTCTTATGCAACCGTTGCAAGAGGTCCACATTGCTGGCAATAAGTTGGACTTGTTCCCAGTGGGTGTTGGACTCTGCCAGGGCTGCCCTTTGTCACCCATTCTGTTCATAATTTTTATGGACAGAATAGGCACAGCCAAGTGGTGGAAGGTTTCCACTTTGGTGGTCTCAGAATCTCATCTCTGCTTTTTGAAGATGATGTGGTTCTGTTGGCTTCATCAGGTGGTGGCCTCCAGCTCACACTGGAGCAGTTTGCAGCCAAGTGTGAAGCAGCAGGAATGAGAATCAGCACCTCCAAGTCCGAGGGCATGGTCTCAGTCGGAAAAGGGTGGAGTGCCCACTACGGGTCAGGAATGAGTTGCTGCCCCAAGTAGAGGAGTTTAAGTATCTCGGGGTCTTGTTCATGAGGAGATCGGAGATCTCGAGGAGGGAGATCGACAAACAGATTGGGGCTGTGGCTGCAGTGATGCGGACGCTGTAGCGGTCCGTCGTGGTAAAGAGAGAGCTAAGCGTAAAAGCAGGGAGAGGGAGAATGAGAAGCAGAAAGGAAAGTAAGGGAAAGGCAGAACCAATTAGCTAGCCTGACAGTCTTAAGACAGGAGGAAAAAAGACAGGGAAGGCAGGAAGTTAAACCAACAGACACACATAAGGAAAGTGATTAACAAAATAAAACATGAACTTAAACTATATCACAAACCATGACACTTACAATGGTATTTTAGTTCAAAGGTCAGCATTATGCCAAAGTGTCATTTATTTTACAAAGAAATACTGTGAAATTATGTATTTTCATTCTTCAAGCAAAAAAACTGCATTTTAATATATACTGTAAATCTGTATATGTGCTGTTTCAGGATGGGTTACAGCAATGATGATGATGAGGAAGAAGCTAGGGAGCGAAGGAGGCGTGCAAGGGAGGAGAGGAAGAAGATGAGAGAGTCAGAGGAATCTGGAACTACTGATGTGATCAGTACTAACAGGTAAGATGTAGACATCATCTGGGTAGAATGGAGGTTAAATAAGAAACTTCCCATTAGGAATTTTTATCTTTTTTATCATCATCTGAGTGAAGCTGTCCCAGCTGAGAAAAAAAAAAAAGATATGAGTCGTTAGAATGTATATCTCACAGTACAGAGATGCCTTGTAGATGTTTTTACCAGTGTGCTGGTTGAACATTTGAGTGTGTATGAAAAATTTGATTACATATAAAAAAGTTGAACTCCTGCGTATAAAAGCAGCACATTTTATTGCTTATCATGATGCTTGGCCTATGGCACAACTTAAGAGCATCATAACCAACAAAAGTTTTTAATAAAATTTTATCAAATGCCTTTTGAAGTTGAAAGGTTCATTGAGAGAGAGAAAGGGCAATTTTTTTGAAAAAAAAAAAAAACCAACACAGCAGCTCTATAGCCTTTTTAAATGTTTGGTATTGATAAAGCCCTCCAGCCTTAACATTTGGAAAGCTCCAGTGGTTGTGAGGTTCTCGGACTGATATTTTCACTGGTTAGCCACAGCAAAAAAAAATTACACTCAGAGAGTTGCGGGTTCATCACATTTGATCAGACCAAACATTTGATAGCAGCCAAGATTTTGAAGTTCGACTTTGATTGGACTCAAATTTTCAGACTCTGCTACTTCAGAGGAGTAGTGGAGCCAGAAAATTTCAGCTCTGATGTTCTTTCAGCGTGACAGAGACTGAGTCCTCCACAACCAGTACTGGAGGGGCAGATGATGACCAGGCTCTGCTGGAGCGCCTGGCCAAGAGGGAGGAACGCAGGCAAAGGAGAATGAAGGAGGCCGTGGAGAGACAGAAGGAGCTCGACCCCACGATTGGCACCACCAATGGCACAGATGTCACACTGGAAGAGCAGTCTTCCATCAGTAGCAACAGGGAGCAACATACAGAGGAGGAGGAAGAGAAGAAGGAGGAGAAATCTGCCCAGGAGGAGGTGACAGTCACTGATACTAACTCTTGGAGGAAAGAAGAAGAAGACTCAAAGGAGGACGAGAAGGTAAAGATGTGTTTCTGTTTTTTTTGTTTGTTTGTTTGTTTTAATCAATCAGAATATGTATTCACTGGGGAGAAAGGTTTTTATATTGTGATTTTTTTGGGATGGTTAGCAGGAATCTGTTGAAGAATCAAGAAGACAGACCACAAGAAATGAGGGTTTTATTTCTTTCCACCTTTTTAGATTTGTTAATGTAAGTTTATAAAACTGACAATAAGTAAATATAACTTGTTTTTGTAGGAAGAGACTGAGGGGAAAGCTGCAGCAACAGAGGTGGATGCTGAGCAGCCAAGTTTAGAAAAGAGAGATGCTGAAGAGGAATCTGCACCTGGTGTTGACAATGAGGAAGAAAAAAAGAAAAGGAAAGAAGAAGAGGAAAGGCAGCAAAAAGAAATGGAAGAAAAGCTGAGGATAGAGGAGGAAGAGAGACAACAAAGGGAAATGGAGGAAAAACTCAAGAAGGAGGAGGAAGAAAGGCAGCTAAGGGAAGAGGAGGAAAGGAAGAAGAGGGAAGAAGAGGAAAAACAGCAAAAGGAAACTGAGCACAGGCTTCAACAAGAGGAAGAGGAAAACCAAAAAAAAGAGATGGAGGAACAAATGAAAAAAGAAGAGGAGGAAAGGCAGAAAAGAGAGTTGGAAGAGAGACAAAAGAAAGAAGAGGAGGAGAAACAGAAAAGGGAGCTGGAAGAGAGACTGAAAAAGGAGGAAGAGGAAAAACAAAGAAAGGAGTTGGAGGAAAAGAAGAAGAAAGCAGAAGAGGAAAGAGAAAAAAAGGAGCTGGAGGAAAAGAAGAAAAAGGAGGAAGAAGAGAAGCAAAGGAAGAAAGAGTTGGAGGAGAAGAAAAAGAAAGAAGAGGAGGAGAGGCGGAAAAGGGAGATGGAGGAAAAGAAAAAAGCAGGGGAGGAAAAACAGAAAAGGGAGGCTGAAGAGAAGAAGAAAAAAGAGGAGGAGGATAAGCGCAAAAAGAGGGAAATGGAAGAAAATAAGAAGAAAGATGAGGTATTGATATGACTTGTGGGACTTGTCACCAACAACCACTTCAACAAACTGGCTAAAATTAAGGCTCAGAATTAATGTAACTATTTGTAAAGTAACAAAACACACATTATTTATCCAGATTTTCTTCTTGATATGCGGATGTTTGTTGTATGACATGGTTTTGTGATTTGGTCACAGATCACAGTGTAGTCAGTGTTTTGCTCAAGGTGGTGGTATTGAGAATGTCGCAGTGTCATGTATCTTTAGGTTACATCTGCTTTGCATTCACCACCAGGACTCCGACTCCACTATTGTTTGGTGGCTTTGGTAATTTTTTTGTTTAATATTGCATGTTTGCTACTTCACTGATCTTTTCTTTCTTTCTTACTGTCACTTCTGTAGGTAAAGGAGGAAAAGCCAAAGAAATTTGGGTTTAAGGAGAAGGTAAAACAATACCAGCTGTCATTCAATATGTGTTATGTTTTATATGGAAGATATGTTAAACTTGTTTTCCCCTATGTTTTTTTGCAAGATTGAACCAGCCAAACAGAATGGAGCTATCATTGAAAATAAATTAAAGAAAACAGAAAAGACATCAAGGTAAATCTTGGCATACTACCTCCACAAAGTAATACGACAGCAGCTAATGACTGCTGTTAGACAGGCAATGATTTTGATCATGGTTACATCTAATCTGTATGTTTTGACATAACTGTACGTGTTTACAATCAGGGACAATCTGCCCTCCATTAAGGCAGAAGACTTGGAGCGGCAGGAGGCTGAGCGAAAGCTGCAGGAGCTGAAGCGTCGAAGAAACAATGCAGAAAGTGAGGAGTTTGAGAAGATAAAGCTGAAACAGCATGATGCAGAGGCTGAGCTGGAGGAGCTGAAGAGGAAGAGAGAGGAGAGGAAGAAGATCCTGGAGGAGGAGGAAAGGCAAAAGAAACAGGAGCAAGAGGAAAAGAAAGCCAAAGACCAGGTGAAGATCTATTTGACATTCAAGAATTAACTGTGCCAATGAAATATTGCACATGGATTTGGATATATATACAGTATGTGCCATTTATCCTATCTGTTTTAAGTTATTACAGGTGTCTGAAAGCAAACTGGGTTTTTTTGTAACAGGAGGAGAGAAAGAGGATGAAGGAGGAAATAGAGAAAAGGAGGGCAGAGGCTGCAGAGAAGAAGAAACAGATGGAGGAGGGGTCTACAAAACCTGCCTTTACTATTAGTCCCAAAGGCTCCTCTAAGGTGAGTTTTGGAGAAGAGGTTCATACATCTTAGAGTTATTCTACAAGGTCTGTTCCCTGAGTTGACCATATAACATATTTTATTAGTTACGTCTTGTATGTATACAGACAGTATTGGTTTTATTTGCCCAGATTACAAGGTACCTGATTCTGGCAATGCCACCTAAACATATAACTGGTTATCCACAGTGGAATAAAAAGTCTCTGTTTACTTTTTAAAGTAATTTTTAAATGCTTTGAAGACCATAATAACAATTCTCTAAATCATAAACAGATACCTGAAAACCCAGCTGAATCAGAAAATGCTTTTATCATAACTTGTGTGAATAAACTCTTTAAAATCATGACAATGTAATAGTATAGGCTGTAAAACATAGCTGCTCTGCATAATTAATTTATCTATTTTCATAAGTTCCTTTAGTCTTATCATCACCATGGGGTTGTTAAGGCAACCAGTGACTTGAGGAAGTTACTCCAGCAAATAGCACACTGTTAAATATTCAAATCTAGACTTTGAATGGACAAATGTTGCATAATGTGTGATGATTTGAAGTGCTGGCAGGTTGATATTGTTTCCATTCTTTATGCTAAGTTAACCAGAAGCTGGCTCTAGCCTAATATAAGATAAGAATACTAGTCTACCTTTGTACTTCATGGTGTCACCAAAGTTGCCATTTGTTCTCATATAACCACAGATGTGTAGTTGTTTTCTCCAGTTGTGAGTTATTTCAGCGGAGCACACATATTGTTCTTCTCCCTCTATGGTCAAACATCTTTCCTGACCCAGTGTGGTTTTTCTTCTCATTTGGCATTCCCTTTTTGAGCTCTGTTTTTAATTCTGTTGATATTAGCTGTATGCTATTGATTTTTTAAAAACGTGATGAAACCTTCCTCTCTTGCCAGATCGTTTTTTGAATGTTGAGTACTGTGTGGCTTTAATTTTTGTGGCTTTAAAACTCTACTTAGTGTCAAAATGTTTTGTACAGATTGGGGAGAAGGCAGAATTCCTGAGCAAATCAGCCCAGAAAAGGTATGCCACAAAAAAATTTTTTTTTTTCAGTACAAGAAAAGAAATAAGTAAATGCACCAGTGGTTGATGGCCTTACTAATGCCCAGTGCCTGGTTCATCTGTATAGCACCACAGCCAGAGTGTCACACACACCTATTGTCTCCAAGATTGGCAACAGACTGGAACAATACACTTCTGCCATCCAGGTGAGACCTGATATATACATTAATCATTATTCACCATCCTTAGCAGAAGTAGAATATTCATATCTTTTATTTTATCTTTTATTCTTATATCCTTTTAAGTTCTTAAAATGGTCCATTTGAAGTCAGTTATGGATTCAAAATCTTACTGAAAGTGCAGAGGTAACAAACAAAATCTACAACAATTAAAAAATGTCCCATGCATGTAATATATTAAAGCCACATGACATGACATTGATGACATGGCTATTGCTGCATCAGTCTCTAAATCTGTTGTAGCTGGTTTAAGTGGAGCATGTCTTAGATTATGTATGGTTAGGTGTCATCAACTCATCTCTATTAAAGAGTCAAGCCAGTCTGAGAGGCTGAGAGATGAAGTATAGTGTTAGTTTAGGCAGGTGACGAAGTCAAGCTCAACCCACAGTCCATGCCAACTCACATCATTATGGCTCATGTTCAACACATCCAATAAACCTATTTCATAGCAGCTATCTTGATATAAAATAATAGGTAAACATAGGTATTACTAATCACATCAATTAAGACGCTGTACCTAAACAGAAGAGAATCTTCATGTATTTAAATAGAGATGTCTGTTTACCTGCTATTTCATATCAAAATGCCTACCTTGAAATAGCTCTATTGGCAAATCTCATCACAGGCACTGTTTAAGCTGCTTAACCTGCCTACCTGTGCTGCTTTGCAACCCACCTCCAACCTAGTTCTTCCATTAAGGTGTGTCTGACTTGATTAGTGGCATGTCTGTTGTAATGTATTCCTCCTCTGCTCTGTACCCTTTGGGAGGTCTTTACTGATGTCCCAGCCTGATGTCCCAGGCTTTTCTTATCCACCCTTCCATGTATGCACATGGAAGGGTGGGTAGGTCCCAGAACAGAGCAATACCTCCAAATATAGACTGTAGTGGAAATAATTATTTTCTTTGACTGATGTGAGTCTAAATATGAGTCTGACTAAAATGGGAGATGGAAACAAAAGCTACTGAAACTTTTGGACACTATTTACTGAGACTGAGAACAAATCATGTAAATGTACATCTTATCTAAATAAATGTAGTGGATAAAATGTTCAAAATTAGCCTCTCTATTTTTTTTTTTAATTGAACCTTCATTTAACCAAGAAAAGTCTTGTTGAAATTTAAAATAAAAACCTTTTTACAAACATATCATTAAAATAGAATCAATTCAGCAAAAACAAACATTTTAGTAGTCAAAATACCTGCAGCCATATGAGCCTGCCACCAAGTCATTTAAAATTACTTTAAGTTTATTTAGTCACACCTGCTCATTAAGATTCCAGTAATTTTGCAACTCACTCCTAGCTGAGGGATCAGCATACTTAAATGTCATTTTTCACCTTCAGCACAGGCTTTAGGAATAGGCAATAACTTCCAAAACTTTTCTGAAGGATGCAGCCTTAATAACCAGTCGCAAGCTCATGTAGGCATCACACAGATGATGCATGCTTGTGAATAGTCCAGCACAGACATACAGGTGGTGACAGTAAACTCCTTCTAGTAACCAAGGATAGTCAAGACTTACTGTAAATTATAAAAAAGTAGCTGTATTTTCTTCACTAGTTACTAAATTTGAACCATAATTAAAATTCAGTTACAGTTTGTTGTTTAGATATTTGTATTGCAACAGAGACCTAATGTCAGAGCCGTGAAAAGTGGTGATAGTTGTTCTGAGATTGGGGTTGTATGTCAGTAAAATATAGAATAAAATGGACATAGTGAAATAAAGCACAGACATCTTAAAATTGTGCTCAAGGGTGCTCAATTGTGCTTAAGGGTCTTGGATAAATTTAAATGTATGTAGGTATTTGCACCACTGATCCTCACTCAGTGTACTCCTATGTTTGCCCATCTGGAAGTAATTGAATACATTCTCTCTTTTTACAGGGAAACAAAGATGTAAAATCACCTAAGTCTCCAGTGGCAGATATTCCTACTGGGGGCATGCGCAGCATCAAAAGCATGTGGGAGAAAGGCAACGTGGGTAGCTCCTCTGAAATTCCCTCTCCTGCAAACAAGGTAAAGGAGAATGAGACAGAGAGAGAGAGAGAGGTTTGCTAGTGTGTGATATATTTAAGGTGTTTCCCCAACAGGATGTGGCTAGTGTCAAAGGAAGTGTGGCCGGACGTGTCAACAGTTGGACGGCAAAGCCGGCGGAAGGCGAGAAGACAGTAGCACCAGCACCTGCAGCAGCAGCACCAGCACCAGCAGCATCACCAGCAGCAGCAGCAAAGCCCTCAGTAAGACCTGATAAATCCTTGCCTTGATCACGCTCCCACACACTATTGTAAATCAGACACCAGTGTCACTTCAGTAGAGTAATCCCTTGATATTCTGTACATGCTGATGTGCTCATTTGCACATCAACATGCCTGTCCTTTGTTGGCTGCAGCCTTTAGATCTGAGCTCCAAGGCTGGACAGTGCTGCTGTCTGAAGTCTAGCGACACCACATGGATAGTTTACTGAACAGCATGTGCTATCACAGCTCACAGACTTTCTCTGGGTTCTTTTACACATGAGAAATCTTTGTACAGAAGGAAAAAACTGTTTCCCTGTTGCAGACAACAGTCCAGCCATGAAGCACCGGGCAGCAGTTCGGTGTCAGATGGTTGAATGCCAGAGTGCCTTCTTTCACAACCAGTTCTGCAGTCCTTAAACATCATTCACTTTGTATTTTAGGAGGTTTCTTCCTGTTAAAAGGGAGTTTTTCCTTCCCACTGTCGCCAAGTGCTTGCTCACAGGGGGTTGTCTGATTGTTGGGGTTTGTCTGTATTATTGTAGGGTCTTTACCTTACAATATAAAGCGCCTTGAGGCGACTGTTGTTGTGATTTGGCGCTATATAAATAAAATTGAATTGAAATTGAATTAAATTATTTAAATCTCATACTACAGAAAACTGCAGTACTTTCAAACAAAAATCTTAGCTTTTGTTTGTTTGTATTTAACTCTCCCTAAAATACATATTTTAGTCATACTGTAAGTCCATATTTTGAGTGTCTTTCAGAAAAGGTCATATCTATTCATAGCTGTCACATCTTATCCTGTGTCACAACACTGACAAAACAACCAACAAGTAGGTGGAAACTTAATGATTAATTTGTTTTCTTTATAGTAATATGGCATAAATAAATGCATTAGGTCATGTGTAGTAGGGTATTTGGTGGGCACTGTGTCCTTTTCTTGAAGTTGGACACCAGCTGCTAATAAAAACAGGTCGTCTGGAGACATGTTCACATACAGTAACATTTGTGGATGACGTGTGAGATTGTTCTAAAGCAAAATTTATAGGCAAGATATCTTTGGTGTCAAATGTCTTGGCCAGAGAAGTGGTGTAACTCTGCTGTTACCTTTGCAGTAACACTTCCCCCTGATGGGTTGAAGCTGTACCGCAGTCTGGTTTGTGTATGCATCTTTTCATTAACAATCTTCTGCATCTTTTCTGTGCTAGTTATATTTTTACGCCTTTCTTTCCCCTTTAATTTCGCTCTTTTCCTCAGCTATCCTCAGTCAAGCTTTTCCTGCTGCTCTTTGTCTGCTCTTCAAACTGGTAAAGGTACCACTTTGCATATATTTCACCAATATCACCACTAACAATCAGAAGTTTAATAAATCAAAATAAATAAAAGTTATTGCAACTTTTTCTCATTCCTCATCATAAAAATTATCATACCACTCCTTAGAATATCTGATTTCATTTAAAGAGGTTGGAGGAGAACATGTGATACTTCAACCACATTTTACTCGTAATACTTTTGTGCTTTCTGCTGAGTAAAATTTTGTATAAAAACTTCTTATTTTCTATACGTTTGTCTAAGTAAACAGTATACTTCTACCATTTCACAGGACTAACATGATCATGGGTTTTGCTTGTGACAGGATGTGAAACCAGCTGACGTTGGTAACAAGCGTGGCATGTGGGAAGCCAAAAAGGGCTCTACGCCTGGAAAGGTAACAACACACACACTGTTCTTTGAAGCGTTTGAGTGTTAGTGTTTTAAATGATTTATAGTGATATGGTAATATTTGTTATTCATTATTCAGTCTACCTAATAGGTAAGAGAAAGAGATCATTTGCACCCTCCCACAGACATCCAATAGGACCATATGCTATATAAAGTATGAGGTCATGTATTGACTTTGATGTAACTGGCTCTGGATTCTCACTTTTCTGACATTGTTGTTCATTTCAGATGATAATTACTTCAAATCTTAACAGAATGGGATCAATTACTATTATTACCTAACTAATTACCTAACTATGATGATTTTTATTATTTGGTGCACTGTGCACAGTACTGACATGCCAAGATAGTAGCTGCACTGCACTGATTTTGTAGTTTAGTGCATGTGCACTAATCCTGTGATGTGCTTTTTTGTCAGGATTCTTTGATATGAGATTTAACTAACTGCCCCGTAAGAGACAGCACATACAGTTGTGCTTTACATGCCCTTACAGAATTTGTGATTTTTTTGGGTAATTTTTCAGAGACTATGAATGATAATACAAAAACTTTTCTTTCACTCATGGTTAGTGGTTGGGTGAAGCCATTTATTATCAAACAATTGTGTTTGCCCTTTTTAAATCATAATGACAACAGAAACTGTCCAAATGACCCTGATCAAAAGTTTACATACCCTGGAAGTTTTGGCATGATAACATACACACAAGTTGACACACACAGGTTTAAATGACTACTCGCCTTGAGGCGACTTTTGTTGTGATTTGGCGCTATATAAATAAAATTGAATTGAAAATTGAATTGAATTACTAAAGGTAACCATCCTCACCTGTGATCTGTTTGCTTGTAATTAGTGTGTGTGTATAAAAAGTCAGTGAGTTTCTGGGCTCCAGACAGACTGCTGCATGTTTCATTCAGTGCTGCACTGACATTGTTGGATTCCGAGCCATGGGGAAAGCAAAAGAATTATCAAAGGATTATCAAAGGAAAAGATAAGAAGTTGAACTTTATAAAACAGGAAAAGGATATGAAACGATATCCAGGGAATTGAGAATGCCAATCAGCAGTGTCCAAACTCTAATAAAGAAGTGGAAAATGAGGGATTCTGTTGAAACAAAGCCACAGTCAGGTAGGCCAACAAAAATTTCAGCCACAACTGCCAGAAAAATTGATCAGGATGCAAAGAAAAACCCACAAATAACTTCAGCTGACATACAGGGCTCTGAAAAAAGTGGTGAGGCTGTTTTAAGATGCACAATGAGGAGGCACTTAAAGAAAAATGGGCTGCATGGTCGAGTCACTAGAAGAAAACCATTACTGCGCCAATGCCACAAAGCAGCCAGTTTACAACATGCCAAACAGCACAGAGACAAGCCTCAAAACTGGAACAAAGTTATTTGGCGTGATGACCAAAATTGAACTTTTTGGCAACAACCATAAACGCTACATTTGGAGAGGAGTCAACAAGGCCTATGATGAAAAGTACACCATCCCTACTGTGAAACACGGAGGTGGATCGCTGATGTTTTGAGGATGTGTGAGCTACACAGGCACAGGGAACTTGGTCGAAATTGATGGCAAAATGAATGCAGCGGGTTATCAGAAAATACTGGAGGAAAATTTGCACTTATCAGCCCGGAAGCTGCACATGGGACACACTTGGACGTTCCAACATGACAATGATCCAAAACACAAGGCCAAGTCGACCTTTCATTGGCTACAGCAGAAAAAAGTGAAGGTTCTGGATGGCCATCTCAGTCTCCTGACCTCAATATCATTGAACCACTTTGGGGAGATCTCAAACATGCAGTTTATGCAAGACAGCCCAAGAATTTAGAGGAACTGGAGGCATTTTGCCAAGAAATTATTAATTCTTTATTTAATTAGAGTTTGGACACTGCTGATTGGCATTCTCAATTCCCTGGACATCTTTTTATAGCCTTTTCCTGTTTTATAAAG
>VUQS01072588.1:0-14753 GCA_015108495.1 Heterochromis multidens
GCAGGGATGAGAATTAGCACCTCCAAGTCTGAGGCCATGGTCCTCAGCCGGAAAAGGGTGGCGTGCCCACTCCGAGTCAGGGACGAGTCGCTGCCCCAAGTGGAGGAGTTCAAGTATCTCGGGGTCTTGTTCACGAGTGAGGGGAGAGGGGAGCGGGAGATTGACAGACGGATCGGGGCTGCGGCTGCAGTGATGCGGACGCTGTACCGGTCTGTCGTGGTGAAGAGGGAGCTGAGCATAAAAGCGAAGCTCTCGATTTATCGGTCGATCTACGTCCCTACCCTCACCTATGGTCACGAGCTCTGGGTAGTGAGCGAAAGAACGAGATCGCGGAAACAAGCGGCAGAAATGAGCGTTCTCCGACGGGTGGCTGGCCTCTCCCTTAGAGATAGGGTGAGGAGCTCGGCCATCCGGGAGGGGCTCAGAGTAGAGCCGCTACTCCTCCACATCAAAAGGAGCCAGTTGAGGTGGTTTGGGCATCTGACGAGGGCGCCTTCTGGGGGAGGTGTTCCGGGCATGTCCCACCGGGAGGAGGCCCCGGGGCAGGCCCAGGACACGCTGGAGAGATTACATCTCTCGGCTGGCCTGGGAACGCCTCGGTGTTCCCCCGGATAAGCTGGAAGAGGTGGCCGGGGAGAGGGAGGTCTGGGCTTCTCTGCTTAGGCTGCTGCCACCGCGACCCGGCCCCGGATAAGCGGAAGAAGATGGATGGATGGATGGATGGATGTTTAATCTTGTAAACAGTGATGTGCAAAAGTCTTGAGCCACTCATTTCTTTGTTTTTGCTAGGGAAATGGGAAATAGATACAGTGATTTATTAAAATGTGCAAACATACATGGAAATACAGTATATAAGGCAAAAGCAGAGTTTGCACAATTCTAATGACCTTCAAAGTCAATATTTGGTATGAGCACCTTTATTCTTCAACACAGTCTGAACTCTCTTAGGCAAGTGAACTCCACAAACCATAATGCATCACTACAAACCACATGAGAATATTCAGTCCACTTATTGGCCAGATGTGTCTGGGGCGGGAGCAACAAAAGCAAATACAGGAAGAAGGTGTTGTGTTCTGGACTATTGGAGAACATGGAGAATTTACATTAATTTCACAGCTAGTTGCTAACCCGTACTGACCTTTACACATCTATGGTACCTTGCCGCATCCCAGAATGCAAAGCATACGTGGCTACGGGAAGGTGTTAAGCTTAAACTTGCAACTTACCTGGTAGTTCGGCCGGATTGAGGTTGGATCACGTTTACACCATAAACAAACCGCACTGGAGTTTGTTAGGGGCGGGACCGAGACCACCTCCTCCAAAGGGTCTTGGTCACTTGTTTTGGTCCGCACCTGAGTTCTATTACTGTGTTCACATCTGCTCAAGCAAACCGCACCAAGGGGGAAAATGGACCAGTTCGATTTAAATGGACTAAACACCACAGGTGTGAAAACACCCTTTCAGATGGCTGTGGCCACTCAATGATGTACCTCTCACCTGACCTCCTCTGTACCTTCATCACTCCATCAGACCTGTTGCCACTGATTTTCAGTCCAGTTCTTGTGTAATTTGGCATACCTCAGCCTTTTCTCCGTTTCCTTTCCTTAAGAATGGCTTCTTGACAGCCACCCTTCCACTGAGACCATTTCTGATGAGGCTTCAGTGAAGAGTAGATGGATCAGCTGAAGGTCCAGATGCATCTCTCAGGTCCTTGTCTTTGCTGGATTTTTTCCTCTTTCTTAAGGACATGACTTAAGTTCATCTGCATGACGTATGTTCATCTGCTGTAGATCCTCCACTTGTCCAGTTTCTTCAGAGTTTTTAAGGACACACTGCACACCATGTTGAGATATGCCAAGTTGTCAGCTAATAGCTCTTTGTTGGTGAATCCAAAATTAAGTCCATTTTGCAAATCTTGGTGATATTATGTTTCAGAAAGGAGGATTATCTGGGGTATCACTGGCTAATGACTAGTGATTAACAAGTTGTTAGCAAATGAGCGTGCAGTTTTACAGTCAGACTGTCTTGTCTTGTCTTCCTCCCCTCACCCCCAACCGGTTGCAGCAGATGGCTGCCCCTCCCTGAACCTGGTTGTGCGGGAGGTTTCTTCCTGTTAAAAGGGAGTTTTTCCTTCCCACTGTTGCCAAGTGCTTGTTCATAGGGGATCGTCTGATTTTTGGGGTTTTCTCTGTATTAGTGTAGGGTCTTTACCTTACAATATAAAGCTCCTTGAGGCGACTGTTGTTGTGATTTGGCTCTATATAAATAAAATTGAATTGAATTGAATTCTCCACTTTCTCGTCACATCTGATTTCAAAACACTAGGATTACGACGCCACAAACGCTAACCTTGAGGTTTCAAATTAGGATTTTACAAACCCAATTTTGCCTCCTATTTTTTAATGTATGTTAAATGTTAAAAATATTAGTCATTTTTAAAGGGTATTTTTTAATATTGACTGTCAAAAAATGAATGTATTTATTTTTTCAGTACTGCACGGAATGTCTATGTATAAAAGTCACTACACTTAGGATTTTTAAAACATTATAAAAAGTATTAAAAAAGTATAAAAGTACAGCAATAAGGCAGATGTTAAGGAAAGATTTGTGTCTGTTACAATACAGTGCAGGTCAAAATTGATTTAATGGGACAATGAGTCAGATTGATTTTAACTGGTTTTTTTTTTTTTTTTCAACAGAGCTTTCCAAAAGGAGTGAGTAAATTTAAAATCCTACATGTAGTGACTTTGACAAACTCAACATTTTTCTACAGTTTTTGTGTGCTCACAAACTGGGAAATTTTTAATGTTATTTAATTCTGATTCATCCCTTTTAGGACTTAAATTCACCCCACCACAGAAAAGACAGCAATAATGGAAACAGCCAGGTGTTTTGCTTTGCCAGCATGTATTGTCTTTACAAATCTATGACAGTGCTAAACATTCTCAGCACAATAATGCCCTCATATTTAATTTTCTACTGTTGCACTCATGAAGCTTTCAGTTGAAAATGGTTAAATGTTGGGAAAGTTGCCACAGTTGTCAGTGGCACTCCTAGTACATAATGACCCTTAATGGAATTTGAGGCTTGTGGGGATGTACACAACAACCGAAGAAAGTTTACCATAAAAAAAAGAAATGGGTCGAAAGAGGTGTTAAAGGGGGAAGAACTAGTTATAACATATAACATATATAATAATGTTGGATGCTGTTAATTGCTGCCAATTACAGAAAAAAATGTTACATTTTGTTGGATGTGTTAATAATGTAAATTAATTTTGTAAACTTTTTATTATTAGTTCATTCAAAAAGACACTTGTTACACAAAGTTCATACAACAAGGCAACATTTTGTTACTTTGAAGTATTTGATTGATGCTGAGTAAATTAACACAAATCTTGTTGGATTTACTGAAACCAAATATTCGGACTCAATGAAGGGTTAATAAATTAAAGTTACACAATTGAATGAAATTTAACTGGTGAATGTATGTCATGTTCATTTAACTTCATCAAGATAGATTGAGCGTACTTAAGTTTTTAGATGGAATTATGGTGGCATGATAAAATTACGTTCATTCAACAGATTATTTTTTTGAGTGTAGTGGGTTTGCTCATGGCCTATATACAATACATACATACAATCGTTTGAAGGTATTTAACCCAATTTGAAGAAATCCCAGTCTCAATAAACACAGACTCACCAGCCACTTCATTAGATACATCTGTTCAACTGCTCGTTAATGCATATATCTAATTAGACAATCACATGGCAGCGACTCAGTGCATTTAGGTATGTAGATATGATCAAGATGACCTGCTGAAGCTCAAACTGAGCATCAGAATGGGGAAGAAAGGTGATTTTAGTGACTTTGAACGTGGCATGGTTGTTGGTGCCAGTTTGTGCCAGTCTGAGCATTTCAGAAACTGATGATCTACTGGGATTTTCCCACACAACCATCTCTAGAGTTTACAGAGAATGGTCTGGAAAAGAGAAAATGGTGGCAGTTCTCTGGGAGAAAATACCTTGTTGATGTCAGAATGGACACTCTGCTCTCTGAACATACAGCACGTTGAATCTTGAAGGAGATGGGCTACAGCAGCAGAAGACCACACCGGGTGTCACTCCTGTCAGCTAAGAACAGGAAACTGAGACTACAGTTCACACGGGCTCACCAAAATTGGACAACAGAAGATTGTAAAAACATTGTCTGGTCTGATGAGTCTCAATTTCTGCTGCAACATTCAGATGGTAGGGGCAGAATTTGGTGTAAACGGCATGAAAACATGGATCCATCCTGCCTTCTATCAACGGTTAAGGCTGCTGCTGGTGGTGTAATGGTGTGGGGGATATTTTTTTGGCACACTTTGGGCCCCTTAGCACCAACTGAGCATCGTTTAAAGCCTACCTGAGTATTGTTGCTGACCATGTCCATCCCTTTATGACCCTGGTGTAACCATCTTCCGATGTCTGCTTCCACCACAATAATGCACTATGTCACTTTCACATCATGGATATGCAACCGCAAATCTGCAGCAAGATGCTATAATACCAATATGGACCAAAATCTCTTTTTTTTTTTTAAATGAGATTTTTGGCTTTTTTGCCTTTATTAGACAACACAGTGAAGAGAGACAGGAAAGCAGAGAGAAAGAAGGGGGAGACACACAGCAAAGGGCCTTGGGTTGGAATCAAACCCGGGCCACTGCATTCAACCTTGCAGCAACTTGTGAGCTAAACCAAAAATATCTGAGGAATGTTTCCAGCACCTTGTTGAATCTGTGCTATGAAGGATTAAAGCAGTTCTGAAGGCAAAAGGAGGTCCAACCCAGTACTAACAAGGTGTACTTAACAAAGTGTCCAGTGAGTGTATACACCAATGCCTCCTCATGCTTTTTCTGTTGACATTTTCTGGAGCCCATGCTTAAGTTAGTACAGAATATTATTTCAGTTAGTTGTTAGTGTAGTTGTTTCAGTAAACTAATATGTTTTGATTCATACCTAGTTTTAATTTTCAGTTTAGTTTTAATTTGTTGTAACAAATTATTTTTTATTTCTCGTGATTATGAGGCTCTTTGAAATGTGTTTTAATAAAAAAAAACGTATATTGTTTTCCTTCGACTGCATTAATAACTTATTAAGTTATTAATAAGTTATGGACATCATTGTTTTTCATTTTGATGCATAACATCTGAAAAACAATGCATTACAGAGACACCCTGTGTTTTACCAAAAGGAGTAAAACCTGAAAAATTACTGAAAATCTTTGGAAGCCGAACACTAAATGTTGCTCTTCTTCTTCGGGTGTTAATACTACCATCTGTGTGCCCCACTGAAACACCTTTTTCACAGCTGTTAAAATTCAAGGCCAAAGGTGGATGAACATGGTTGCACTGCACAGCTTTGTGGAGTGAAAGGAAAAAGCATGATACTGCTGAAAAGGAGTGAAAAATGTGAGCTCAGTCAGCCTTAAACAGAGTATTTTAAGCGCAATACTGTGACAGAAAGTCTTGCAAGCAATTACATAACACACTTAAATCTTATCAACACCTTATGAATGTTATAAATATGATTAATACTATAAAAAAATGTGTGCATGTGGAGTATTTTGCAACATCTGCATGTTACAGTCTTTGGTTTAATGTGGTTGTGAAAAATGTTCAGAATTTACTTATCCAGGTGGTGATGTGAGGATGCCCTCACTTCCTGTGAAGTAGATTTCAATCTTTCTACCAACTCGAGCGTTTCCACCGACTCATTATTCATCATTATATTAAATTTTATTTTTACATGTGACATTAACTGCGTAGTTTTGCATATCAAAATACATTGCCAAACCTGATAATATTCTGTGCTTCCAGAAGTGAGCAGACGCTGAGTACGGTGTGAATAAAAATGAATTTGTAATGGCCCTCTCTTTACTGTGAGGCACTTTTTTGTCATACTTGAATCTCTTTTGCAAGGCAGATGGACACTAGTGGGCTGGAAGTCTTTAAAGCCTGGTTAGGACTTCATTGCTCTAACCTTTAGGAAAATGTCAAGATTATTTGCAGAGGGAATCCAAGCTGAATAAATGACTATGAAAGATATATTTTCCTGACCTTAAATCTGGAAGGTAAACAAAAACAAAGGTGACGGGATTGGCGACTGGCAGCACAACCCTGCCAAGGCTTCAGTCAAATATTTCCTGAAACTTGAAGCCATATTGGAAAATAGAGATTTCATTTTAGATTTCATGATGTTTAACAGAGTCTTTAATCATAGGAAAGCAATTTTAAAATTTATACTAGTTGTGATTGTAGACAGTATATCTTGTGACAGTGACTAGAATAACAGTAAAAAGATTTATCATTAGATAATACTAATGGTCACTCTCAACTCCAACAACTTCATGTCTCCCTTACACTTTAGTTAGGAGGCTCCATGCCTTTTGAGTGTGAAAACCCCAACATCCCACCTCCAATGTAAGCAACCATGCTTGCCACCACACCCTGGACCACCTGTTGGTATTGGCTGGTCTTTGTCTCTGCTGCTTCTCCTTCTCCATTCTGCCATGGTTAACCTTTACATACTGTTAATGTTTCATACCTTCACAGTATGGTTTGGGTCAATTTTGACCCAGGCCAACAATTCTATAATAAATTTTGAACTACAGATCTTTTTAGAATATAAAAATAGCCTGTCTGACATTAATAAATGGATGATTGATCCTTAATTAATGTTTCAGAGAGCAGGGAGAGTGTATTTTTTTATTCTGTGATCTATTATCATAAAATGTCATGTCGGGTTTCACCTAAGACATGAAGACATAACAGCCATAATTTAATATATTTATTATTGAAAGTGAAAATGGCAAAAACATTTTGGAACTGTTAGGATTTATTATATAACCATGTATAACCACTATAACCATTAAACACTGTCCTCACTGATTTATCATAAAAATCCTCATAACTACCATCTATAATTATCAATATTAATTAAATATTAATTAACACTTAGAGCATAAAAATTACTTATTACAAACTAGCCTGTGCATTCAAAGCAGTGATAGGAAACCTTGCTTGTGTGGGACTTGTTTGCTTGCATGTTTCCCACACTCACTGAAATGGCAGCTCAGGTGCTATTATAATCTTATGACTTCGCCAACCCCTCTTTTGATCTCTGTTTAAATTTCAGTTAGTTTAATCTCAGCTCATAATAAATAAATCATTTGTTTATTGTTAGGTTATTTTCTTACATTGTGAGTACAGGTGCAAAGAGCACAAGCATATAATGTACTTACATTTTTATAGCACTTTTATAGCACTCTAGTCTTACTGACCACTCAAAGCACTTTTAACTACAAGTTACACTTTAACAGTACATTCATACAGCACTGCCTCACACCCTGGGCCAAATTAGAAACACCAGTTAACCTGACGTGTATGTCTTTGGACTGTGGGAGGAAGCACAAGTACTCAGAGGAAACACACTCCAGATACTGTGGATGCAAATGCAAATTCCACACAGAACAGTCTGTGTCAAGGAACCGTCTGACCTCCGTATGACCTCTGTTCCTTATGTGTACCATATATGATCACTACTATGCTCTCCTTCAAAGCTCAGCGGGTGCCTGTCTCAGCAGGAACTTGGGCAAATTAGGTGGGAACACAGACAGTTCTCATGAGAGTGACAAGGTCCCGCTTGTCACTCTTGCTGACTGAAGAAGTCACCAGAGGTGACGAAACATTTCTCCCACTGAAAACGTTACGTCCAGATGAACAGATTCAGCTTTTTGGAAAGGTCCCGCTTGATTTAGCAATATACACAGACATCACATGTACAGTTTCACAGTTTCAAGACTCTCTAAAATCACCATTTTCCTTCATTTGAGGCAAAGTGGTGGATCTAAAATGTATCTCAATAGATACAGGGTCAAATTTGACCTGGAAAAGCATTTTTACTGCTTTCAAATGTCTGTATGTACTGTAAGAGTTAAGTGCCCTCTATCAGAATTGTTTTTCTTTCTTTTATTCTTCAGGAAACTGGAGTTTTCTCTGCCAGTTTCTAGGCTTGCTCTCATTGGGATTTCAACAGAGAGCCTGTTGTGAAGCTAATAGTGTTTTCTGTCCTCTTTTTAATTTGATATTTTTTCTGACTTTCCTCATCCCTGTCATGACACCACCTGTATCTTCCCTGCTTATACCTCCCTGATTATTTTCCACCTAGGAAAATAATACAGCCCTTCTTCTGCCACACAACATCCATGATGTCAGGAGAGTGTCACAACACAAAAGACATTCTGAAGGATTTAGCAATTCACTCCATGTGTTTCTGTTTGGGAGCTTCAGGTTTGTCGAGATGGCTTTGGCTCTTCTTCACCTTTGGAGAAATAAAACATTTTTGGATATCACTGCTGACACACTCAGTTTGTTGAAATATAACTTGAACCGAAAAGGTCCACCACAAAACAAACCAACTTTTGAGAACTATTTCAAATCCCTTTCCCTTTGCATTCCTCACCTCTTCGTCAGTACTTTCCAGAAATAACCCAACTTAAGTGAATATCTTCATCTGTTGCTTTGCTCAAAAGGACCTGAATTCATTGATATCATCGGCATGTTTGTACCATCTCAATCATAATTGTGTAGAAGCATTTTGATTTGAGTTTATTTGTAGATATATATGTTGATCCTAAAGGGATACATGACCATGTTTCATGAGTAAGGTGTCAGCTGGTGCTGCAGATAACACAGGAAGCACATCAGGGGTTTGGCTTTCATCATGAATAGCTGTGCTGCCTGAGTAACTGGCCAAGTAAAGTGTACTGACAGTCTGACCAAAAAAAAAAAAAAAGCCTACAACAACAAATTCCTTTCTACACATATTATGGTACATTTCAACCCACACTTGGTTGAATTCAGACTGAAAATTCTGTTATAGCATTAAATAATAACCTTGCCACCCACTGACCATTACCACTAACACTCTCTAGAGAATATCTAAGAAAGAAAATGCCAGAAAGCACCTTCTGTGGAAACTGTCAAGTGTCAGTTTTTCTATCCCCTCTGTCCTTTTACTCACTTGGTTGAGCTTGATTGATACTGCAGCGCACTATTCCCTCTTAATCCTATGCATTTTTAAAGAACTAGTGGGACACTTGCTGGGAACTAATTTCCAATGACTCTAACCATATTGTAATAAGGCAGAGATAGTGCTGTGGTGGCGCTTTGTATTGATTCAAGGCAGAGGTCTCTGAATTGTGATTCATTACAAAACCCAGCAAAGCAAAATGGAGAACTAAAACACCCTCTTATGTTGGAAACTTTGAGGGGATATGTGATATAAGTGTATGTCCCCATTTCTCTGGCTTTAAATGTTCAATAAAAAGTTTATTAGCGCATACTGCTAGTTATTGAACATTATTAGTGATTCATGCAAGCACAAAACAACCAAACAGAGTTGCCATTTCACAGCTGCCCCTTCACCAATATCAGCTACATGTTTCAGTGCACAACAACCCAGGGAGGGGCAAAGACTGTTTGCAGGCTATGTTGAATATTTTAACACCTCTGCATATTGTTCTTGTACTGGAATTGTTGTTCATCTTAAAATGCCTGTAGCAGCTTCATCTTTCAAATTGCTCCTCCTGTTGGGAAGAGTGGGTTCCATGGAATAATTTACATATGGCAATCACTGAATTATTAAAAATTGTGTCAGAGGAGATGCCATAAATACACTCACACTTCTTTATATACACAAACACAAAAAGACAGTGCAGTTGGACTCAGCACTTGCAGTCACATCGACTTAAAAACTCTGATCATTATCCGGAAAACCCGGCACAGCTGATGCCTCTGAGTGATGTTTGTTTATGGTTTCATGATGCTTTGCACTGCAGAGCAATCTGATAGGAGACTTCAATATGAAACCATCGAAACCTAAGAATCGGGATGACTTTTAGCAACAAAACCATAGTGTACACATGTTTAATGGGACTGCACTGCTGTTGTTTTGCCACAGTTTCATCAGGCCATTAACAGCTCTGACAACTGAGTACAAGTTTCCACAGACATCCTCCCATTATATTAAAACCAGTTTCCTTATCTCATATGCCGCATTATGGACAAGAAGACATAACGGCTAAAAGGTCAAGTCACCAATTTGCATCGGCATTGCTACACCTGCACCTGATCACCTAAGACAATCATTCACATCATGAACACACACATAAATGTATAACTGGATTTGTTAAGTATAGAATGAGGCCTAAAACAAAAACCAAACAAACAGTGAGACATGCGAGAAAGCAACCCAAATACTTCAGCAAAACAACAAAGCTTTCTTTGGGTCCCTCTATCATCATTTGGCTGACAGGCGAGTCTGTGTGTGACAGGCTCAGATGAAAAGTGTATCTGGGCAAGCTTTCTAATGAGAACAGGGAGTGGCCGTTAGAGCTTTAATCTCAGACTCACAGCAAAGGGGATGTAAAGAATTTGCAGCTGTGAAAATAATGTGTTAAATCTGTGTTGAATAATGGCAGAGTGTAATGAAGTGACACAAATTGATATTAATTTGCTTGTTGGTACAGTAGGGTCAGGAGGCGTACAACCTACGGACATCTTGCTTGGGGAAGCTGTTGAGAAATGGCTTTTTCTGCCAATGGGCAGAAAACCATGCACAGCCTGGGCCATTCACACATAAGCCATCCTGAAGAATCTCTGTCTGAACAAGGTTTTTGTTGTTTCCTGAAGGAAACCATATTCATTGTCGCAAGATTGTTAAGGCGAAATGATTGTGTTGTCAGTGTATATGCTATGCCGGATATTGGGTAGTTAACTAACCCAATGTGTTGCCCCGAGACAAGCTTGATAACAATTGGTGGAATAATGTAAAAGAAAATGCATGCAACAAGAGCTTGACAGCATTGCAAACAGGAAAACAAATCCCCACAGGCATTTTTTTTATTCATATATCACATTCCCCTTCATTTCCTTACCAACACCCCCACCCCACCTGACACACACGAACACACACATACTTTTCTATTTCTATCACTCTCTGTCTTTGCATTTGGTCATAGACAGTTTGATTCCACTGGTGTACCCAGAGCTGTGTGGATGTCTGCATGTGTTTGTTTAAGTCTTTGCGGTTCTTTGTGCGATTTCTTTATGTCATTGTCACTGTGGACCACATCACAGCCATGTAGACGCCACAAATCCTGGGACAGCTGAGCTGTGTTTTAAGAGTTTCACTACATCGAAATCCTACATTGACACAATCGTTAGGAAGTGTTACAATACTGTGCAAAAGTCTCGAGCCAGCCCTAATTTCTTTATGTGAGGAGCTAGACTTTCTTGTCATTTTTTAAAGTGGTCTTGAGCAATAGCTCTTCACACTTTCTGAAGGTCTTTCAGAGTTTTCCTTTGGACATTGGCTGCTTGTTCACTCATTTTCATTCCAGTCCTTGTACCTGACCATTTTTAGAGGAATGTTTTTGTTGTTGTTGTTTGTTAAACCACTTAAAACTGACCTATGAATCATTCATAAAAAAGTCACCTAATAAAGGGATGAACCAGATAGTATCCACACATAACAGACAACTTAACAAAAAAACAATTTTAAATTATATCTTTAGGCACTTTGTTACTAGCAGCCTGTCACAAAAACACATCATTTGTTCCCATTTCTTTAGTAGAATCTAAGAAATATGCCAAATATAAAACAGTTTGATGGGTAAACAAATGTGCTCAAAAAATGAAAGGAACACTTTTTAATCCGAGTACAGCATCTGGTCAGTTAAGCATCAGAGGGGGTTTTTAATCAGTTTCAGCTGCTTTGGTGTTAATGAAATTAACAACAGGTGCACTAGAAGGGCAACAATGAGACAACCCCGAAAACAGGAATGGTTTTACAGGTGGAGGTCACTGATATTTTTTCCCTCCTCATCTTTTCTGACTGTTTTCTCACTAGTTTTGCATTAGGCTATGGTCAGTGTCACTACTGGTATCATGAGGTGATACATGGACCCCACAGAGGTTGCACAGGAAGTCCAACTCCTCCAGTATGGCACATCAACACGTGCCACTGCCAGAAGGTTTGCTATGTCTCTCCGCACAGTATCAAGAGCATGTAGGAGATTCCAGGAGACAGACAGTTACTCTAGGAGAGCTGGACAGGGCCGTAGAAGGTCCTTAACCCATCAGCAGCACCAGTATCTGCTTCTTTGTGCAAGGAGGAACAGGATGAGCACTGCCAGAGCCCTACAAATGACCTCCAGCAGGCCACTGATGTGAATGTCTCTGACCAAACAATCAGAAACAGACTATATGAGGGTAGCCTGAGGACCCGACATCCTTTAGTGGGTCCTTTGCTCACTACTCGGTACCATGGAGCCTGATTGGCATTTGACATAGAATACCAGAATTGGCAGGTTCACCACTGGCGCCCTGTGCTTTTCACAGATGAGAGCCGGTTCACCCTGAGCACATGTCAGCCCATCATCAGACCCTACACTGGTGCAGTGGGTCCTGGGTTCCTTCTGGTACACGACAATGCCTGGCCTCATGTGGCAGGAGTATGCAGGCAGTTCCTGGAGGATGAAGGAATTGATACCATTGCCAGGCCTCCACACTCGCCTGACCTAAATCCAATAGAACACCTCTGGGACATTATGCTTCGGTCTATCCGACTCCAAGGTTGCACCTCAGACTGTCCAGGAGCTCAGTGAAGCCCTGGTCCAGATCTGGGAGGAGGTCCCCCGGGACACCATCGATGGTCTCATTAGGAGCATGCTCTGACATTGCATACAAGCATATGGGGGCCATAAAAACCACTGAGTACCATTTTGAGTTGCTGCAATTAAATTTTGGCAAATTGGACTAGCCTACTGCATAATTTTTTCACTTTTATTTGTGGGGTGTCTTTGAATTCAGCCCTCTGTAGGATGATAATTTTAATTTCCATCAAACGATGTGGCATCCTTTCATTCCTAACACATTACTCAGTCCATATCAGTATAGATATCCAGCATTTTTTTTCCCATTGAGATCTGATGTGTTTTCAAAGTGTTCCTTTAATTTTTTTTTAGCTGTATATTATTGTTGCACCAACAAGGTGATTCCCAAAGTGCTATTAGCCAAAAACCTGTCATGGCGTGCAGTGTGTCCTTAAAAATTTTGAGGAAATTGGACAGGTGAAGGACAAAAGAAGAAGTGGAAAGCCTATAAACTAAACAGTATCTGAAAGTCATGTCCATAAGAAATAGACCAAGAAAGACCTGACTGGTACTGTACATCTGGCCCTTTAGTTGATCCATCTACTGTTCACTCAAGCATCATCAGAAGGGTGACTGTCAAGAAGCCATTCCCTGTCAGGGATAAAAGGCTGAGGTATGCCAAATTACACAAGAGAGAGCTACTTTCAGCTGCTCTCTTATTTACCACAAGGTTCACCACAACTGCTAGCTCTGCATGGTTGATTTTTATACCAAATGCCCTTCATGATATAACCCCAAAATGGACTTGTGTCCACTCCTTGGACCAACCAGGATCTTTCACTTGTTAGGTAAATGTGTGAACCACTACCCTATGGAACCACTATGGCGACTTACACAAGAATTGGACTGAAAATCAGTGGCAACAGGTCTTATGGAGTGATGAATACAAATTTGAAATTTTTGCTCCGAATCATCGTTAATGTGTATGGAGGAGGTCAGGAGAGAGGTACAACATTGAGTGTCTACAGCCATCTGTAAAACACGGTGGAGGCTCTGTCATGTTTTGGGGATGCATTTCAGTCAGTGGTATTGGAGATCTTGTCAAAATGGGTGGAATTATGAACACAGGAAAGCACCATCAGATTTTGATCCACCATGCAATACTGGAAATCATCTGATTAGCAACTGCTTCATTTTTGACAATGACCCCAAACACACTGCAAATGCAGTTAAAGTATACCTGGATAGAAGAACACACAGGGGAACACTATCAGTCTTGGATTGGCCTCCTCAGAACCCAAATCTCAACATTATTGAAGCAGTATGGGATCATCTTGACAGAGAACAGAACAAAAGGTAGCCAACATCCAAAGAAGAGCTTTGAATGTTCTTTAAAAAGCCTGGAGAACTATTCCTGAAGACTACTTGAAGAAATGACGAGAAAGCTTGTCTAAGAGAGTTCAGTCTGTGTTGAAGAATAAAGGTGGTCATACCAAATATTGACTTTCAAGCTTCTTAGAATTGTATAAACTCTGTTTTTGCCTTATATGCTGTAATTCCATATATGTTTGCATGTTTCAATTAGTGCTGGGCAATGATTAAAAATTTTAATCGCGATTAATCGCATGATTTTTCTGCGATTAATCGCGATTAATCACATTGTTATGCGCAAAATTCAATAATGAATTCAAAAGTAGTGTATTCCGTACTTTTATTTTAAATACTGCTATATGAACAAAAGTGCAATAACATTTGGTTTCCAAACAAATAAAGTGTTTTTTAACAGCAGTATTCCCTTTCACAATAGCAGGTCAAGTATTTCTTGTAAATCTCAACTTAAAGATTAATGTAACTGTGGCAGCGGAGTCAGGGCGTGGCGTCAGGGGAGGCCAGCCAGCACACCAGACTGGCATGAATCAATCAGGCCTCCCCTACTTGATGAGGATGCCGAGTCCAGAGGAGAAGACAGAGAGTGGAAGGTGGCAGCTGGCGAGCCGCGCAGCAGCTGACAAGTCGTAGGGGCTGAGCCGGAGATCTGGCAGCTGGAAGGCGGT